>JAHZNG010001812.1:0-21316 GCA_027744375.1 Orchesellides sinensis | reverse complement strand
TGCGGAGTTGGACGTTTAGCTATGATGGAAGTATCCAAAATATTCTGAACCAACGACTTCTGATCTCGCAACATTTGAGAAATTTGGTACATTTCTCCTGCCAAGTCTATTAAATTTTAAAATAAACACAACAAATTAATTTCACACATATTATATACAATTACAATTTCCCAACTAAAATCTTACATGAAATATCCTTCGCTGTTTCAATAAACTGCTCATAATGCTGGAACACATTTTTCTTGAGGGCTATGTGCGTCTCATCAGACAGTGTTTGAAGCTTTGCCTTGTGGTTAATCAACTCCACCCCTCCCACACACTGGGATCCAACTTCATTGACATCTAAAAGATACAAAATGATTTTTTAACTCCTTAATTTTTTCTTTTTAATATACCAAATTTTACCAAAACCTGTGAATAACTTTTCTTACATTTTTCCGGATCGAAATCCTTATTAGCAAAAACGTCCGATAAACTCATACCGTCCCAATAATTATTTATCACTACCAAAATACTAATTTAACAGTAGCAAAACTAATATTTAGAAGTGGTCAACAATTAAATACAACTCTTCCTCACAACATGTTTTGATTTTGACAAGAGGGAGGCTTCTGCATATTAAACATCAGCTGAAGTGAAAATGAAGAATGATGCAGTAGAGAATACCTAAAAGCATTATAGGAATACATACAGATAGGATTATCAATGCAAAGCAAAGGCTAGTTTTTATATGCAAGCCATAGCGAACATTTTGGCAACACTTCCTATGTAAAGGATACAACTTGTACACCGCGCCGATTCCAATGTAGTTTTCAAATCGAAACACAAACAGGAAAGAATATCTTATGGCCATAAAACACAGAAATAAAATCAATATATTGTGGAATGATGTTTATATGCTCAAAATTTATTTACGACACGATTCATTAAGATTTACAGAGAATATTTACTAAACACCGGAAACCAACCACTTTTAGTCTGTAAAGTAACCTAGTAAGTTTTAAGTCATAATAGATAAATAACGTAAATTTAAATGTAATCACAAAGTTCATTTTAGTCGTAAGTGTGACATGGATATAGAACCTTGGTGAGGGTGAGAGTGGTACAAAAGATTTTAGTCGTAATGGTAAGATCCGATTCTGCCCCGTGCGTTTCTTCCAGTATCCAAGTGAGACAAGTAGGATTCTACACGCTTCTCACCTTTGTTCTCAGGACAGTACTTCAGTGTGTGGGAGTTGTCCCCAGTGGCGTTGCAAATAGGACAAGTGTACTTGCGAAGAATTGGACAAGTGACGATTCCTGCTTTGGATTTGAGAGAGTGGGAAGTAAAGAATTTCCTGGTCTCCTTGTTGCTTTTGCAAAACCCACAAAACTTGGCTGCCACGAGTCCCTGAGTCGGGGTCTCTGAAGACCGTTTAACAGAATACTTGTTGTTTACTTGAGTCATTCTTGGTGACACACTTGCTGGATTTCCAGTGGTCTTTCCAGTTTTTCCATTTTCAGGGCCAGCGTGTTGTTGGTATTGCGGAGGTGGTGGAGAAGGAAATTCGTGCAGCATAAATGGCGGAGAAACTTGCTGTGGCAGAATGACCATGGGAGGACTACATCCGTAGTTACAAATCATGGAAGGATTGGTGCACAAATTGCAATTACTTGGTTGGTTATAATTATACACTGGAGCATCACTCCTTGGAAATGGCTGCTGAGATTCGTTTTGCGACGAGGATTGAGATTGATAGATGGAATTATAATCATAATTCGGAGGGGGCGACGGGGTCCCTGTCGGCTGTAGTAATCCATTAGGGGTCCCACTGTGTTGTTGGAGGTAAGCAATCGTTTCTTGAGAGGGTGGAAACTGAAAAAACGAAGGCCCTTGGGGAGAGAGAGAAATGGGAGAATGCTGCATAGGAATCCAACCCTGTCCCTGTTGTGGAGGCAGGATAAAGTTGGGATTAGGATGGGATGGTATTTGAGGGGAAGAAGTCATCCAGAATGGAGGCGAGTTTTGCGGAGGGGGTTGAGTTTGCCACGAAGGCCTAACCCTGTCCCTGTTGTGGAGGCAGGATAAAGTTGGGATTAGGATGGGATGGTATTTGAGGTGAAGAAGTCATCCAGAATGGAGGCGAGTTTTGCGGAGGGGGTTGAGTTTGCCACGAAGGCCACAACGGAGGAGAAATTGACTGTTGTACATCGTATCCATAAGAAGGCCGGATTGCAGGTACCGCAATTGGCTGGCTAAAAACCGTCATGTTGGAAGTCCTTTTACAGGTCAATTACTGAAAGGAAAAGGTTACAACATTATAGTCAGTAAATTGCACATGTTACATCATATTTTTACATACTAACCAATAATTCGGGAAACTTACTTTTCACACTGTTTTCTCTTTCCTCTACAGGTCGAATTCGTAAGAACAACGAACGGACGCCTTCAGTACATTGGACAAAAATGGTCTCCGAGCCTGGCTCGCAGGATAAGGAAGATTGTGCATGCGTGACTCAGTACGCCTACAACTCACGCAACAAACAAACCTGAAAAAATAAGACATCTTACAAATTACAACCGCCCTGTCAAATTGTAATCTACGCCTGAAAACTTTTACGACACAGTAAATTATGTTATTATTAATTTTTTGAAACCTTACTTTGCGTAGGTCACATGAATTCATAAAACCATACTGTAAACGCTGTAGCAGTAGTGTTTGCTAATCAAAAACGACCTCGTGATATCCGTCTTAGTTCTTCCGCTTGCGTATTGCTGGAGTCTAGTACGGAAACCACTGTTGAGATGGGTCAGGTCAGCCCTGAAAGTTAAGTTTGGTTAGGCTAGCTTATTAGATTAGGATAAGCCTAATTAGCTTTTTGCTGGGTTAGGTTTTTGACAACTTATTTAACGGAAAGAACTTGTAGAAGGAAATGAGAAAAATATCCTCCAGTGAAAAATACCCAAGTCCCATGAACACTTCCAACGGAAAACTTCACTTCACACTATCAACGGGTGTAATGAACATCTATGTGGAAAGCAACTTATACCCAGAATCCAGAACACCTTAGGTGGTCCAAAGCTTAACAAGGTTTCTTTTACGTCGAAATTCTTTAAAATGTATAATATGCCTGTGGAATGCTGTGAATGCTGTATGCTTATCATTTTGGATTTTATAATATGCCTTATGTCACATTAATCTTATCTGTATAGTTGATGACTCATTCACATTATAAAATATTTATATCACAAATCACGTGGAGGCTTAGGCATGCATAAATGATATTGTCAATTGTCAGACATATGACATAAAACTTCGTCTATAATCTATAACAGTAGGTTTCATGGACTCTTAGGACTTAGACAGGGACGAGAACGAGAAAGACCACCAACGAATAAATTCCCATTTCCGCTCATATAAGTAAGTACAAAGTACAATGTGTATATTGTCAATTTATCAATCAATCCAAAATCCAAGCATCCATTTATTCGGAAAACAAAGTAAACTCGTTTTGGGGTATTTCGATTCCGCGGGGTTGTAGGACATTCAAAGGACTGTTCAGATTGAGTTGGATGAAGAAACACATGTATGAAGAAAGTACTTTATTGATTGAAGGTGTTTTTAAAATGATCGATAAGCTTGAAAGAGAATACAAGCAGAGCGCATTAAAATAATTTAATTGCAGTACCTGAGAAACAACAGACAGTTGTAGGCGTTTATTAAGAACTGCATAGTAAAGTTTTTGAAGGCCTAGTGAATCTTAAAATTTGCCTGATGCATACCCAAAACGTACGGATCCTATACAAGACAATTCTTCGCCTTCACCGAGCACTACCACAGGAAGTCCAGGAGTTGGGGAACCAGTACGTGAAGGATGAATTCAGAAGACATAAAAATGTTGGGAAGGAGCATGTCGCACCTTTTATGATGGAGTGGGCGGTGAGTTTATCTCTACAAGCAAAAGTATCGACCACTTTGATGTTCTTCCTGTCCTATATGTATTTGATTGTCAAAATTTTGAATATTTTCGTTTTTTTAATTTTTTACAGAATTACTGCAGTATGCTTGCCAAACAGGTTGGACTCCGAGGACCTAAAACAGCGTCAAGCAAGATCGGCATTACATTGGAGGAATCTCAACTGGAGCAGTTTGATGACCAGCAAATTTATCAGTTGTACGAGTTGCGCCAATCCATTAAGCCTCTTGATGATAAAAATGAAGCTTCTAGTTCTAGTAGTAGCAGTAGTAGGAATAGTAAAAGTTAACAAAGAGTTTTAGGACTTTAAATTTAAGATATTAGATATAATTTAAGAGCTTGAAAAGGTCAAAGATAGATGTAAGTCGCTTGGAACAACTTATGACGTATAAGCATTTAATTTAATAGGATATTAGTTATATGGTTCGCCTGAACCGAAAACGACCTGAATTAGAAGTTCGCTTGGAACAACTTATGACGTATAAGCATTTAATTTAATAGGATATTAGTTATATGGTTCGCCTGAACCGAAAACGACCCGAATTAGAAGTAGAGCAAAAAGTACATCCTTTCCTTGCGTTGACTTATTAGCGCAGTTCTAGCTAGTCAAATTTCCGATGCCGGAAACATGTAGCGTAGCTGTGTATTGTCATTGCTGACAACGTGATAAGATAAGAGATGACAGATAAATAAAATGCTTTACATGTATAAAAGTGTACGCAAGATATTTTATTCAAATTTTAAAATTCAAAAAAATGTGTAGTAGGAATGAAGGTGATAAGCATAGCATGAGCTGCACACATTTTCGTGTGCTAACTGCGAAATACCTATGTTACTTTATTGCTCTCACTTAGTAGACTGACGGTTGACGGTAGACAGTAAATAAGACTGACTTCTTAAAAGTAACAATAAGAATGTTGATAATTAGTCACATTTGTTCGTGTTTATACATTCCTAACAATAATTCAAGTTTTATTGCTTCAAGAAACTGCAACCATAATCATTGTAATTCCAGAAGACGGATAGTACAACTTGTCAATCCCCAACTATGTTTTCCGGTTTGTCGTGATCTTATGTATGGTACACTTTGTTATAAGTAGGATTCTTAACGTTAATTTGTGTTTATCACGGGATTCATCCTTGGCTTGCGTTTTGCGTGTGTGTTACGTTGCCTTTTTAACAAATATTTTAAACAAGATTTTAATATTTGGACTTGATTTGTCAGGTGACTGACGCTTGTACTTTTCGATAGAGATAAAACTGCTCATTCATGCAACTGCTATAAAATGTACATAGATAAGTTACTGCTTTTTGTCCCATTCATTTAACAAATATAGGCAACTATCATCACAGAGTGTATCATTGCATTGCATACTTAATATTATCACTTCAGTTATTTAAACATAGATATTATTTAGGATTAAATACCTTCCCTACAATTATTTAACACACGCATACACATCATACATTTATAGTTTCAATCACTTATTTGCAACAGGTTAATAAGGAAAAAAGTGATAAAATAATAATACTGCAAGATTTGGCGTGCTACTATTAACAATCCAAAAACGTTGGTTTTGAAAATGCTGCAAGTTTTATAATTGCGCGATAAAACGAACAAATCTGTAAATGTCCTATAAGGCATAGATTCACGTCCATATTGTCTACTGTCTATTTAATAAGAAAGGCCCTAAGGTATAAAAGCTTTAAAGCACCAGTTTGTTCGGTAATTCAGGCAAGGCTATCAGATATGAATATTTAATATTGACAAAAATTTAAAAAACAATTTATGAGCTAAGTCGTTGAGCAAGGAACTCGGAGATGCGATTTTGAACATCAAAATTAGGTGTGAGCGTCATACTTTCTAGTTCCATATTTGTTAATGGGCTAGTCGTCTTGCCAGTAAGAAACCATTCTGTGATCGCTGTTCTTTCATACGTATGACCATCTGACAAATTAGAATACAAATTATTAGTTGAATAAATATCATCCTGTATAAAGTTAGTTGCAAAAAATAAATAAAGAATACATTACCACTAGTAGTAACCGGCTCCACCATGATATCATGAGTAATCGGACAGAAAAATTCAACAGGTGCGGTAATAGTTACAACGTTGCCTGTTCTAGGCCTTCCAGAATTCATTCCTAACGATTTCATCCACTGGAACTCTGTAAGAATTTGTTTACGTACCCCATCGTCATCTGAAATTGCCATACAGACATGATAAAATTTGCAATATCTTTGTCAGTATTGATATATGCGTAAAATAACTAATTACTTTGATTTAAATTAACTTTTACCTATGCCAAGCTCATCACTTAATAAACTCTCATTTAAATTTGAAAACTTCTCTCCACAAACTTCTTGCGACTCAAAAACGTGGCCTAAATCACCAAAACCGATCTCTGCCAACCAGTTGACAACATCCTCTTTGGACCATTTAGACAACATGTTTTCGACAGCTATTGTTTCAACAGCAGCGGAATTATGAGCCAGGGAACCTTTTAGCTCCCAAACTTTTACTGTATGGTCACTTGAACCTAAATATCATTTAACGAATTATATTTTGTACCCTTTAAAACTGACAACTGAGATATATTAATAATTTCCATTTGTTTTGTACTTACAAGATGCTAAAAACGCGCCGCTAGTAGCAAAGGCAACTCCAGTTACATATCGATCATGTCCCTCAATTGCTTGTACGCAAGTTCCAAGGGTCTGCATAGGTGATAGGTATTAATTGTATTAAAATTTACATTTCTTAATACAAATAGTATATGTATTTATAGGCAAATAAAGCTTACAATATCCCACAAACGGACAGTCTTGTCACCAGCAGCCGAAGCCAATAGCTTTCCAGAGGGTGCAAATGTGAGATACATTACGTTAGCAGTTCCGTGATCGGTGAAAGCTTGAAGGAACGAAAATGCTGCTGTGTCTGGTCCCACAATCACATGCCATAATTTGATAAGCGAGTCGTTACCACCGGTCGCTAGTAAAAACCGGTGTTGTCCATGTGCTCCACCCAGCCCTGTTAGAAAAGTACCCCAATTGATTGTGTTCATTCAAAACTTTTTACGTATAACATTTAAGTAGGTAATACATATTATATATTTTTCCAACCTTTGGGGGAAAAGTCGCAACAAGTGACTCCAAGCTCATGTGCTTCGTGAGTTGCGAGCGATGACAAGCTGGTGGGATCATAACAGTCCCACAGTTTGATATGACCATTAACACAACCTGTCACCGCATATTGCCCATCAGGAGAAAATGCTGCGGCATAAATAGCAGCCTCATGCTCTTCAAATTGCTTCACAAGTGTTCTCGAGTCCATACTCCACAACGACGCCTTTTCATCATCACCCGCTGCTATTAGGAGGGTGCCATCCAAGGAGAAACGGCAAATTCTTAACGCTCCCCCACTCGGATGATAAATACCGCCTAGTTTTTGCTGCAAAGCAACAATCAAAACAAAATCTCGTGATTAATAACTGATGCCTAAAAGCAGGAATAGAGTAGTACCAAACATAATAGAGAAGGCTGAAGAAACTAACTTGTAAATTGAACAGGTTAATGGTCCCATCGGTAGATGCAGAAGCAATGGTATCACTTTGAGGACAATAGGAAACGGAGTTAACGGCATATTTGTGTGAACAAATTTTGGTGATGTCCACCTCCTCCTCGGTGTCCAGACTCCAAGCGAAGACACATTTGGAACTGCTGTTGTATTGGAAATCAATCAAGACACAAGCAAAAAGACCAAATTCAAGCAAGGAAAGACATGCGGCCCAATACAAAAAGGAAAATTACAAGTTACCAGTACAGACGCAGCATACAAACTATTTTTAAAGATAAAAGGCGTAACACGGAAGAAAGGTTAATAAATATATTAAGTACAATCAAGACTCAAGACATGCCCAGTTACAAAGTTATCAAAAACACCAGCATCATATCAGACTGTTACAAGAGAAAAAATTGTTCCAATTCCTTAATTCCTAATTTAAATTTGCAAGTTAAGTTTTAGCCAAAAAGCATCCCAAATTGCAGCCAGCAGAGAGCCTATTTCATGAAATTCACTTGAGGTAAAAGTAAACTACATTATCGCATGCAATGCGAGCTTAGAGTAAATTTGAAGTTGTTGAGTTGTTACAGAGCTAACCAAACATTAAAGTATTAATTTAAGACAGAGAAATAAATAAATAAAAAGCTCGACCTTGCAGCAGCAATCACGTAAGAGGTTCCGATTATCACGCATGAATTTAAAGTCCACCTTGGGAACTTCAAATGTCATTTTGAGCACCACGCCATTCTCCTCTGCAAGTACAAATGCTGTAGAATTTCCTCTGAAATTATGTTTAGCTTGTAGATAATGTATTTCTTTTACCTTGAAGCATTCGAGATCTGCAAAGCTTTTCATACTGTGGCCATACATCCCCCGTGGACAAGCTAAACTCATTGGTGGGTGCAACTAGGTCATCGCTAAGCTCAATGGAACCAGTTAGATCCCAGATGATAACCTTTTTGTCATTCGACCCTGAATTGCGCATCGGTAAAATTCTATTATCATCATTAACATCACATTATATTTTAGTTTCAAGCTAATAACCAGAAGCAAGAAGTCGACCATCTGGAGAAAATCCACAGGAAGTAACAAATCGGTCATGTCCTTCCAAAACCTTAAGACATTTTCCATTTATCTACAGGACACGAAGCAAATCATAGTCATAAAAAAAACGGTTCAATCATTATGAACAAAAGCGGGTGTTAATACGTCGTAAGCTAAAGTTATCATAGATACCTCCCAGAGTCTAACAGTTTTGTCCCCAGAAGTAGATGCAATTAGTCCACCTACGGCACTAATTCGGACACACATCACAGATTCGGAATGGCCTTGAAGGGATCTTAAAGCCTGGATTCTCGGCTGGACACCAAGGGTCACATTCCATAACTTTACGTAATGATCATGACCTCCAGTAGCCATAAGGCATAGTTTTCCCATTCCTCCATCGCCTAAAACAATCATTAATTTAACATACATTAATTAATATATTACATATCTAACGGTTATATACAATTTCTGTTTACTCCGAGGCTAAAAGTGGTTTGTCACATTTTATTGCATAGAAAGATTATATTTTTACTGATATCAGTACTAGCTTAAATTATCTCCTTTTGCATCAGGTGGACATGACGTAAGAAAATCGATAATAATGATTTCTTGGAGCACAAAAACATGCAGCTAGAGCTTGATATGTTTTAGTTTTAACTCAACACAACACGGCACAGGTTGCTGATGAATTAGTTAATAGCTCTCATCCCACACCTTTGCATATTTTCAACTTATATACAATATTTCCTCTGCTATCATTAACAGCTTATTGAAATTGCTACATACATAAATGCCACCGATCAATAAAATAAACTCAAGACTGAATACACACTACAAACACACGTGTTAGGAACATGCACATTATAAACAGTATTTTACATCGAAAACTCACTTGTAACCAGCGTTGGAGCAAAATGAAGGCAGGTGATTCCTAAGTCATGAGCATTTATCATTGTAGCCAACGGCTTATTTCCACCCTTTTCCGAGCCATTCCAGAGATAGAGTATGCCTGCACTGCAACCACTAACCATGTAAGACTCGTCTGGCGTAAAACTTGCTGCGTAAACGGCTTCTTCATGGGCAGAATAAGTCCTGAAAGAATACCGACAAAAATGTAAACAATGATAATCCTTCCCAAACAAAATGTCTCCTAGATCATTTTTCAAATTACCTGACCAAAGATCTGCTAGCTACGTCCCAAAGACAAACATTCCCACAATCTCCCGCTGTGAGCAGTAATGTTGACCTACAAGAAAATTGGCACACTCTTACCGATGAATTTCCTGGTTGCACAAAGCTTGCCAGCTTCTCCCCATTCTACACAGACAAACACAAACTTTTCAAACCTTAATGAAACTTTCGCATTTCAGATAATTTATAATTTTTCTCCAACAAACCGTCGTGTCCCATAAAATCGTATTCCCGTCCACAGACCCTGTCGCAAGAATTGTACCATATGGAGAAAAGTCGACACACGAGACCTATTCAAATACACAACAAAAAACATACAAATTACGAACAATGAATTTTGTGGGTGTAACAGCAACAACTTTTTAATAACACTCTTATTCATACCGTGTACTTGTGTTCCCTCAATGGAGAATACTCCGCCGGAACAAATCCATTTCCAGGTTCCCATCGACAAACTTCAATCCTCTTATCACTACAAAAGAAAAACAAACAAAAAAAACTTGACAATTTTGACAATGACATGAGAAGGTAAACACGACACCACCCAAACCCAATTTATCAAATTTGATTATTGACGCATTTCCCCATAAAAATGCTCTCAACTCCTCCAACCAAACAGCAATCAAAAATTCATTTCAATTCAAACTTGATCTGATTAGGGTTCTCGGGTGGGTGTCTAAAAAACAATAAAAAAAATCACTATTTTTTACATCAGTTTTCTTTACCTGGAGCCAGTAGCCAACACAAAATTCCTGCTGATAACCACACTGTTCACATCACTAGACGAAAGGGCAAGGGTCTGGAGGGATTTCACTGCTGCAAGGTCCACTGCCATTCCTCCGTCTGGAATTCCTGCCTGTGCTAAAGCATCCCAATCCACATTAATCACAGGCAACTCTTGCCTACTTCTCTGCTTCCGGAACTCTGCAGGTCTTTGAGACGGACACTGCATTCTTGAGTACCGACCCATCAGCTTCAACTTCCACTTTTTAAATAGGGTATTAATCTTGGCTACTTTGGAGGGGGATCAGTTTCAACTCCCCCGTTACAATTTCAAACACATATAAAAAACCAACCCTCCAAAGGCACACTAACTACTACTACTAACTTGTAAATTTTGCACTGTTTCGGTTAAAATTATAAATAAATTACTTTCGGTAGACAATTTAGTGCCTGATTAACGATTTTAATTTAGAAAACATAAAAATAATGTAATTTGGATAGAGCGAATGTAAAAGACTTGTTCTGCATGGAATACAAAGATGCAGATGGAAAAAACCATGTGATCTCTGAAGGAGTTGTTTTTCCAGATGACGTATGTTTTGTTTTGTATGTAAACAAATGTCGCAGATAGGCAGATACGATGTACTTTAGACTGGATGGAGCTAAAGTGAATGAGTTGACTTGAGAGAGAGATGCGACGACTAAGGATAAATGGAAATAGGAAAGTTATATGGGGAAATGCTAAAGGATATATGGGGTACAGTGAGATTTCCAGATTAGAGGCGTCGTTGCAACGCTTGCACTGTAGGCACTACTAGTGTGATATGATGATAGCGTCTACTTGGATTTAATTATAATGAAAAGGATTTGATATTGTTCTAGTTAAAGTTTTTATAAAAAAAGAAAGGTTGTTATATATATTGGTTAAGAGAATTGGTCAAGGATAAAATAGTAGATATTGAATGAGAGACATGGAGAGGGGAGGAATTTTTTTGAAGGTATTAAAAATTTAGAGGAGAGAAAGCATTGGATTGGATTGGAATTGGAGTGTTCTGCTGGGGTTAGCGATATTATGTATTTAATTATTATGGCTGTGTGTCCAGAGGGAGAGAAAAGTATTTAATTTTGGATGACCATGAGGAAAGAAGGCTATGTCCAGCGGCCTTGCTTTTTTGCTTGCAAGGTGGGTTTTTATGCTTAAAATGTCATTCTAGCGTAACTAACTGATAACCTTAAATGTAGAAGGTGTGTAAGTTTGATGATGAAAGAAGGATGGTTTTGGTTTGGAAAGCGCACTTGAAGGCTTGAAACAAAAAGAAAGGAATCTGGTGGTGGACGAAGAAGGGAAAGTCTTTTTATTTATGTATTATTATATTTTAACAATTTTTAGTGTACTTCGACCTTATGTAAAAGTAAAAGACAAGAAGGATATGTGTATGTTACGCAGTCAAACATGAAGTGGACATGTGGGTTATTGAATAAGTATAGAAGTAAAATACTGGACCTATTCAATATTTAACAAGATAAACTTTCTTTTAGGCGATGAGACTGATTTATGCGGTATATACATGCGAATGCGAAGTGAAAGCGCTTTATCAAC
Source organism: Orchesellides sinensis (assembly GCA_027744375.1). Taxonomy (NCBI): domain Eukaryota; kingdom Metazoa; phylum Arthropoda; class Collembola; order Entomobryomorpha; family Orchesellidae; genus Orchesellides; species Orchesellides sinensis. The sequence goes on along the minus strand of JAHZNG010001812.1, from coordinate 9,235 downwards.
CATCCTTATATAGATATAAGTGCATAGGCATAGACCATTATAGTACGGTCTGTATACGGATAATATACCTAACCTCCTCTTGTATAATCAATAATCAATCATATAGTTATAGTTTTAGCTACAAGAAAACACGCAATGCTATATTACCATTGGAAATCATTGGGAATCACAATCAGGCCGTCATCAGTGTATGAGGACTATGAATATAAACAACGTATGTGGACACAAACTACATATAGTATCAAAATCGTCGACTTTCTCCGTCCGGGATTTTCTAAGTGATAATACACGTCCATTTTGGAAAATACAAATAAAATGATGAAGAAATGCACATTAAGATACATTATATAAGCTTTAAATGTATTTACTTATACTGGGAATTCTTTTGACTGTTTATACAATTATTGTAAAGTTCTGCATGGCTTTTCTCCTTTCTCTTCGCCTTAAAATTTCAAGTTTAATAAACCCGCAAACTGGATATAGAGAACTTGCGATTATTGAAACTATTTGCCTTTCTGCCTTTTGATGATTGTTATTTTGAAATTCTGTTACCACGTTACCAGTTTTGGATTATTGGTCAAAAATGGACCATAGATCATTTGCCGCATGCATATGTTCCGATTCCAAAATCTTAACGGTCGCTAACGGTACACTTAATCATTTGGTCCTCATTTTTACTGTAATTGTCCATTTGTTAAAGACTAAGTTTGCCGACTGTTAAAAACAAGGATCTTCTATACAAACTAGATGTATAACCATTGGTTGAAATTTTTCATTTTTGCGTCACCAATAAAAACTGTTTTATGGTTGTTTTGTAACCCCCATATTGACTGTTACGCTAGAGACTGTAAAAAATCTCTATGGTTAGGTATATATGAAGGGGGGTTTCCGGGGGGTTTTAAAACAAACCTAAAATAGTTTTATTGGTGACGCAAAAATGAAAAATTATAGCTAGCATTCTTTCTCTATTACTAGTATCTCAATGGTTAAAAATGGGCTCCGTTTTCAAAAGTTTAGCCCAAATAACTGATTTTGATAAAAGTGGCCGTTAGTCGTAGACCGTTATAGCTTTTCAAAATCTGACAACGGCATCTTCATTTCCATGAAAAATGGACCCTAGATTATGTGCCACATGCATATGCTCTTACAAAACATTTTTGAAATCGTAACGGTTTCTAACGGTAAATTGTGACCGTTAGTGTCCATCTCAGAACTAAGCCAAGCCATTTGCATTTGGAACCCATTGCATAAAGATTTTTTTGAAAAAGTTAAAAACTGCGCCCAGGAGAGCAGTGACTGACTGACTGACAGACAGACACCGCTCACGTTCCTAGTAACTTGCTAAATCGCAAGTTAATAATTCATAACCGCCTTTTGGCTGGATTCTTATGGGAATGAAAACAGAAAGGATGAGCGTGTCTAGGTATTATGTACATTAAAAAACGACATACCGATTGAAGATACGTACAGTACAACTATGCAGAGCCTAGTAGAGTTTGTAGTTTATAACGAAGAGTATGCAAATTTCCATCCATGAATACTGGATGCAAAATGGAATTACAATCCACATTCTTTCTGGCGTGCCTGTAAGCTATATCTATGTGTAATGTGCGAAAACGTCGGGAAAAGGTTGGGGGTTATTTATCGGTATAAAGTCAGGAAGAATGGTTTGGCGTTATATTACATATTAAATATATTTTGTAACGCTCTTCTCTTTTTATATGCAATTTTTAGCTTTTCCATCCCGGCAGTCCATGCATAATCCATGATCTCAGTAAACATTTTCCAGACAAGTAACTATTCCATGCAAACTATTTTTGGTTCGTTGTTTGTTAAAATGTAGGCATAGGGCATTATGCTATGCAGCGAGCCGATACTTTTCCATCGCAAATAATAGTGCTAGCCAGTTTAAAAGCGCATCTACTAAAATAACTAAATCCCAATAGACTCACAAATCTTTATAACATTTCATGACGGGCTCATGGCTCATGGGAAATGGAAAAATACCTTATATGGAAAATGGAGACAAAGACAGGTTTTGAACCTAGTTTTTTTACTAAATGTTTTATTGATAACAGTACTAGCTAGCTGTGAATGGTGCTTGGAATGGTTAGACTCAAATTAACCTGTATTTAAAATAATGTAAATTAAAGGAAATTACAGGAATTTAAGTTTTTAAACGCATTGTAGAATGCACCAAACATTCTATATTACGACTGAGAATGTCATGATCAGGTTAGGTTACTTTAATGACGATATAGAATAGAAACAACATTATTTGACAGTATTTGTTCGAGGCCACAGCTACAACCTATATTAGCTATATTATTAACACTAACACTCAACCATATCGAATTGATTTAATACCTTCAATAGCTTCTTTTTACATACCTACACAGCCTTTTATCATTTATATTGATTTTTGAATTACAAGTTCATTAAAATAAACTGCATACATACCTATGTGCACTGTGCACCTGTAATATGCATAAAATCGCTTTTCATTCCATTGTATTGTAAACCTATACCCCATTCACTGAACTCGTGATCCTCGAAACCATTTATGCCTCACTTTAACACAAATAGTGCAGGCCAAAATGTTTCCAGGATCACGAGTTCAGTGAAAGGTACATACCTATCCTAACTCCGTATTTTGACAGAAGCCTTCACTAGCGTGTATGTAAATGTAATGTAGTTATCGCCGTAAACAATTATTTTATTTTCCACACAATAAATATAATTTACTGTTGGAAAATGTATTTAAATATTCACAACCACAGGAGGGTGACGAGGAAAGTTGTGATTCTCATGAATATTTGTATTCCGAAAAAGCAAGCTCAAAAGCAAAAGTAACAAGCACGACATGAAAACATGATTCATTAAATTATAACCTCGTTTCTCGTACATAGCTCGTACTGGAATTGTGGATTCTTTCGATAATAACAGTTAAACAAAAGGGTTTTTATAGCTTGTTTACTTTCTTCTTAACACAATTTTGCTTACCTTGACAGTATGATGAGGATGAGGAAGAATTATTGTGTCGTGTCTTGATTATTTAATGGAGGCTAGGTCACAATACGAAACGAAGTATGTATATACGCCAAACCACACACACAGAAAGAAATGTTGTCTTTGTTTGTCTAGATTTTAAATGCTTTCACCGGATGTGGCAAATGTCCAACGTCCTGAATGTCACATAATATTCTTAATTTAACTAGGAGAGAAATTATATGCACATATACAAATAAACAAGATATCTGACGATGATTGTTAGCGTTTGCTTCGTGAAAGCAAACTAAACGCCATTTACAGATCCTACCTGATATTTGGTCTTAAATTTTAAGAAATAGACTGGGCCTTTTTCCAAAACAGAAAGTTCTTGGGTCTTAATATGATGATATGACACATTAGTTGTTAGTCGGCAAGGAGGATAAAAGAGCTGTCATTTTCATTGTTTTGTTATAAGTGATAGGTATGGTCACTATTATTGTGAATGTAGATATATTCCAATCAGTATGTATATAAGAAAGGCGTCCGTATCTTCAGCAAAGAAGAACGAAAGTGGTAATTTTCTTGGTGTCATTTTTCGCATGAAAACAGTGTTAAAAAACTACCATGCGTGTTTATATTATAGTTTTACAAAATACCATCGCCCTTTTTTAAGTGCATAACAACTCTTTTCAGTTCTCTTGTATTGAATCTCCAAAATTGGCGTTCATTGCCGTAATGAAAGTGCTATCTACAAAGAATACTTAAGTAAGCATCATCATACATTCAGCACGCAATGACTCTCATCATTCATGCCATTCAAAAACCATTAGGAGTTGTTGTTAAGTAATGTGTACATGTATTTTCAATTTATATTTCTCCTATATTGGGAAAGTTGGTTGAAAAATTTATGCATTCGTTTTTTCCTTTAGAAAAAGAGTACAGGAAAGATATGAGTTCACAATAGGTTAAGTAACAACAAAAAGTGAAGAAAAGTGACAACGCCCAATCAATAGTTGTTTTCATGTGTGCGTGGATGTGGAATATAGAATGCAAATAGGTACAGGAGGAATTCCATTCCATCTTCCATACTAATGCGGTGTATGATGCATAGTCAAACAAAGCCAATTGCGGCTATCACTTACACAAGCGTGTTTCCGAAAGTAAACAAAAACATAAATGACAAACATTTTGAATTTTTGATTGGTCTTAATAATTTCAATACTTTTAATTTCTGAAACTTACATTATTGGTTCTATAGTTGATAATAGAAGAAACTTGATAGTAATATACTTTTACAATAAATTCTAACGGTAAATATATCATCCGTTCATATGTATTTTAAAGATTTACCAGGCTTTAAGGCAAAAATACAATCTTTCATATATTTTCATTCTCAAGTAGCACATTAAGCTACATTTGTTAAAGTCATTTTAAACAACTTATTTTTTAATGTACATAAAAATACTTTTCCCACTGTAATATTTAAGTTCGCTTTGTTTTATTATCGGCATCGGGCATTAAGTAATAGACTTATCCTAACCAATACACGAAGTAAAAGTCAAGTACATGCGTATAGAATTTTTGCCTGTCATGCATCATGATACATACACTTATAGACGAATACTCGTCAAACATTCAGTTGAACAGTATTTTAAAGTAAGCTTACTTATAAATTAAATAGATATCATTTTTAATTTCAAATTGGTACAGGTACAGTACAATCTTTAATTTAAATTCAAAAACAAGTTTAAAAAAAGTACATTTGTTAATTTTCTAAAACGTGTAAACTCAAACCTTTGGAAAAATCAGGAAATGTAAGAGACCAAATCATTTTGCTGGCTTTTAAAATTATAAAAACCTATACTACTACATTATATCAAACATTATGCTTCGTGTAGATAAGCAAAACTGACTATTATCATATAAATGCTCTTTTATACGTTCTTATAAATAGATTGGCCTACACAAAATTACACTGTATGTTAAGGAATTTGAGATATATGTCGATTTTCATTCGTAAAATTTAATAATATCACAAAAGAGTACAATTTTACTTCCCTTATATTTTTTTCGACCTGGTGCTTCACACCTTCCGTAATTCGACAAGGATACAAAATGAAGTTGTTTTTTAAATTTATAAGAACTGGCTCACGCCCATTTCATATTGTCTTTCCGTAGAACTTTCTCTACTCCGCCTCTCTTCCATATTCGAGTCAGTAGCAGTATTTCCAGCCCCGGAACTCGATGAACGCTGGTTAGAAGAGTGACCAGGACTAGCCTGAGTCGAGGTTGTTCCTTCATTGGCATTTTCAACAATCTCTAAAGTCTCATTTAGTGGCTCTTCTCTTTCTGGGAGACCTAAGATAACCCGGATTTTGTTTGGCAGTTTTTCTGTCACTTCCGGTGTAGAAATTTGTTGGTAAAGAGCTTCGGCAAGAGTCATTGTAGACTCTAAGTCAATCCTCATCGCTAGGTCATTTACATGCTAAAAAAAAGAATTCACTCATCATTAACTCTCATTACTAAATTACATGACGATGCTTTCTTCAAGTTATTAGTTTTAAAAACCCTCACCCTAAGAATTTCACTAAGTCCAAATTTATTCTCCATAATCGTTGAGCTGTGCTGCTCTAATATCGAGAGTCCAATGAAGAGCTGGAAATTGGGACCCGGGAGACCAGTCCATAAAGCCTCCCAAAGAATTAATGTATCTTGAAACGTAAACTCTCTCTATTTTGTTAAAAAACGAAAAAAGTTAACAATTCTGTTCGATTAAATATGAAGTATTGGGACTGATTAAAGGATCATACCTTGAACCAGATAAGAAGCCACCTGAAGGCAAAATACATATTGGAAGCATCACAAGCTTCTAGATACGCGCTAAATTTAGGATCGACCAGCTGAAGAATTGTGTAACTATCTTTGAGCTGTCTCTGCATTCCTTCTTGGCTCATTTCAAAGTTTGTGTCCTTTTTTTAAAAAAAAATGTTAGATTTAACCTACTTGTTAACGACAAAATTAGGAGTTTTATCGTAGCTAATTTATTTATCTCACAATCAGGTCCATAAACTTGACGAAAATCCAAAACGCCAAGATATCTGTGCCCCTGCTGTTATCTCCTTTGAAGTAATCTAAAGTTCTATCAGTCCTTGAAACGTCTTTTTCTAAAAGAAAAAAGTTGTCTGGGTTAGTCCCTGTGTTTACTCTTTTTGAATATTTAATTTAACATCACTGTTACAAAAATTAAAAATTACCAATTAAAGACTTGTAGTCCCTGAATGGGTTGAAACGTTCCTCTTGGTCNAAGAAAAAAGTTGTCTGGGTTAGTCCCTGTGTTTACTCTTTTTGAATATTTAATTTAACATCACTGTTACAAAAATTAAAAATTACCAATTAAAGACTTGTAGTCCCTGAATGGGTTGAAACGTTCCTCTTGGTCCTCCGATATTGTCGCCCACTGCATTTTCATTCTGTTGTAGTAGCAAGTCTTCTCTGAGATTTGGTGCAGTCTTTCGTCGTAAGTGGATGAACTGTCAAAAACGCCAAGAAGGATAGGCCACACGTGCTTCCTAATCACGGGCTCAACACCTCCGTAAAATATTATTCGCCGCAGTTCATTCATGTTTCTGATCCTGCCGTCCTTATCTAAATAATTTAGCCACTGCTCTTGACTCAGCGGTTGACCTCGAAAGGTCTTTGGCAAAGGTGGAAGTTCAACTCCCATTTTCTCTGGTTTGAAAATGACTTCATATCCCTCTTCATTCGTCGTGTAGTCAGCTTCCATTCCATCTCCGTCTGAAGTATGACTATCCTCTAGTTTTCCATTTCTTAGCACGGAGTCAGCGACTTGTGTACTGCTACTACTCGGGAACGGATTTATTGGCAGTTCTCCGTTCACTAAAGCAAATGAAGGTGCAATGTCGATAAAATGGGAAATCAATCACATAAACCCTGACTATTTGTTAAAAATGTTCGTTAACGTACATGCCATATGACCAAATTTAGCCAACTGAGTACAAGCTGTGGAATACGGGTCATTTTTAAACTCCTTTACGAAGCCCCAAATATTATTTACATGCTCAGCATGATCTGGTGGGAGGACACCAAGCAGCTCGGCGACTCCAGGAGGAAACACAACTGTCGGAGGAATTCCTGCAGCAGATTCTTTTCTCAATCCCACCATATATAATCCATTGCTGTTGCTCTTTGATCTAAGGTTGAGAAAATAAAATTTGTTATTTAAAACAAACATAGACATCCAGTGATTGACATTAAGTTTATTTGAAAATGTACTTTGTGATCCGTAATGATCTCTCCAAAGCAGTGACTAGGTTTTCGGGAGATCCTCTTTCAAAAATAAATGGATTCAGCGTGCTTCCATCCGACAGAATAAAAATTATTTCACGAGGACTTGCTTTTGGCGGCACAATAAAGGAACGTATTTCTGGCAGCTCTATTTTGATAGGTCTAAGGAATTCTTTTGATGATGAGTCTGGCTTAATTTCTACTCTTTCTGTAACATTTATTTTTTATACAAATTAACAATTGAATGAACTTCGGTTTGAAAAGCCTATGCACACAATGCTATAAAATTTAAGTTACATACCGTCTCCTTTGCCAGCATGAAATTGAATCCCTCCACCAGCACCAAATTTTCCTCCATAACTCTGACCTGAAGATGAACCTGGTTCTGTGCTCCCATTATTTATTCGTGATTCTTCCGGTTTCCACTCCAGGTATTCGCCATATTTCTGAAATTAACAAAAGGAGGTTTGAGTATTTATGCGTGAAATCTCTAACGAGCGAAGAGAAACCACATCTAAATTCTTATTCTAACTTACATTTTCTGTAATTGATAGATTTCCAGGTATTAAGATGGTTTCCTTCCGTCGCTTTCCATTTACTGAAAATTTCTGACTTACCCCACGTTGCTCAAACTTCATCTACATTTTAGAATTCAAACAACATTCAACATCAAATTATATATATGTACCTTACAAAACAGATGCATATCAAATTTGTTAACTGTTGTGCGATCTTACGTCTGTCTCACAATCCTGTTGCAAATCTGGGCTGAAACTCCCCTCCATGTTGGCTCTTTTATCGCTGCTTATAAAAAAACCATAAAAAATTTAAAACGTCACATAAACGGTTTCCCTTATCAAACATGTCATTACAACGTCAGCAAAATATCTTTAAAACAATGTCCACATGTAATAAATATACCTCGGAACAGTTCTAAGCTTCATAACAAGTTTGCGTTTCCCAATCACAAAATTCATTGCATTGGCGTCGCTATAAGTAAATTCTCTTCAGACACAGCCTTTTTTCAGATAAGAAAACCAATCTATATTCTAAAGTACTACGATTTCCAATTTCCAGTCAGTAGCTTCTCTTGGAAAGTAAATCCAGCAAGACTTAGGTTGTGGAACGATATGGAAGTTTGAGTTTGACAGTTGACGGCACTGATACAGAATATACTGTAGAAACTACATGATAAGGCAAATAAGGTGATATGCCAATGTGCTAACACAAAATGAGTGAATCACTTAGAACAAACCTAACTACCCACACAGGTGAAACCTGAAACTTAAAAATACTCAAAATCTACATACTTTCATGATAAGATGACAATTCTGTATATTTACTCAGAGAGTGAATTGTGAATAATTATGCGAGATGCGGTATATTGATAAGGAAAACCAATAAATTTAGATTCTGAAATCATTCAATGTTTGTTCTTTCTTTGACGTTGCCAACAATTTGCTAGCCATAAGCTGTTATCATGTTGTATGCAAAAACAAATGGCAAACAAAATGATTACTAACAAAGTATGGAAGTTTGATGAAGGCTTTAATCTAGGCGGAAATAAAAACTTTCGGTATATGTAACTCAGAGAATGTTTGTTATTGCCTTAAAAAGAATGCCCACACCGGGGATGGAAAATAAGATGACAGTATGTATTATTTTTACAAAACATTTATCCTTGCCTTGCCCTAAACAATAACCTAACCTTCTTTATATTTTTCATCAATATGAAATACTTACTGCACCTTCGTCACTAAAATAAAAATTGTTTTTGGGATTACAAGACAACAAAGGAAATATCTGTAAACGTCTTAACCAAATACATCAATTGCAAGGGACGTCTTATCGATGTATAGCAGCCCAAATACCATATCCAATGAAATTGAGGAAACAAAGACATAAACGTGCATTTACTAATGCATTGCCTAATAACAAC
>JAHZNG010001811.1:0-20047 GCA_027744375.1 Orchesellides sinensis | reverse complement strand
AATCAGAATGATTTTTTTCAAATAAACATTTTTAGAAAAACTGCAACAATTAATTTCCAAAAATGAGCAAAAGAAGGCCAACCACTCCTTCGAGATTTCCGAAAGGTAGTTGATATTTTAAACAATAAAAACCTTTTTAGTTATATAAATGTTATAATTTGTAGAAAAATACACGAAAATATAGGTTTCAAATCAGGAGATATACGACAACATGAACATAGGAGTTACTCAGTATTTTATACCGAGCCGGCTTTTCATCATGCAACTTCATATAATACAGGTTTGACGGAACAGCTTAGCGAAAATAATGTCATAAAGTTTTTCCACAGCTTTATACTTCTTTATAACAACAGCATTTTTTAAATTGTTAGATGTCAGTCAACAATCAGAATGTTTCCCAAACTTTCACCTAACATTAAAAGATATTCTGGAAGAAGTAAAAAATAAATGGACGCATTATGATCATGAATTAAAAATCATTGCCATCCTAGTGGTACCCCTACTTGCCATGATTATAAGGCCGCACATTTCGTCCTACGTAAACTCACCTAAGCCATCGGACATCAATTACTTCGCTGCTCGAAATTCACAAATAATGCAACTTGAAAAGTATTTACAATATCAATCTATGATTCTTGGATCGTCTAATATTTCTACGGATGATACAGTACCTGCAAATACAGCCTACTCTACTTGGGATTCCCAACCGGTGAGTTTTATTCACACTGAAACTACCGCTGGAGAAAATCTTGACGAAGTCTGTAAAGTTGGTGCATGTGAATCACTGTACCTTCAGATTCGCATGTGCTGTGCCACATTCTCCCAAAATGGTACCAGCCTAAATTACTTAATGCTTGGTACCAGTGAATACCCTGTGCTCTGCGAAGTTTACGATGAAAATATAACCAGTACTGAAACTATTGCCACAAAGATTGAATCAGACCTACATTTAGAGACAGAAATTGATGTAGACCACTCAGTCCCTGAGGTTCTTGATGATCTTACTGAAAAATACGATGGATTAAATGACTTTGCACAATACCCATCAAAGGATCCTATGATTCAGAATAACCATATTATGGAAGAACAATTTTTAAGGCTAACCGATGCAATTAATTCTTTGAGAAAAAAGTTTCCAAACCAGAACATGTAAAAATCTATCTTAATTGCATTTGTCATTCAATCTCATTCAATAGAAACATGATAAAATTCACATATAACTTATTTGTATGTATATGTTCTATTTTAAACAAAGAGAAACCTGGATACAGTTATATTCGTCGCTTGAACACGTATCAACCCAGGAAGAACCCATACACCCCGCAGCAATAACGGTTCTCATCCCACCAACAATGGGTTTAAGACTTCCGGTCTGCTTCTTGGACATTGTCACCCGTACAATTCAATCTGTTCCAAATTTTCTTTTTACTTCCAAAAGTTCTGACAAGAACCTTAATGCACTGAAAATAAACGCGGCTGAAATGCAGAGCTTGTCCATCCTAGATTTACAAACCAGGATTCAAAATTATTTTGCAAACGAAGGAAAAATATTGATAACCCAAGACGTGGACCAAATCAGATCAGAAAAGCATCTTTTCCTCTACCATGGCATTGCTGACAGTACTCGTGCGATGGATAAGCGGTCAATTTTACTTTTTCCAGTTAGGGTTCCACAAGACATCTATGACAAATATAGTTGGAATCATGAAAAGGGGCGCAAAATTTCGTATGAGGTATTTTCACGAGCGTGGCAAGGAACGTTGAGGAATGACAACATACCTGCTTTGATTACACGAATTGCAGACAGTGTGGTCTTATTGAACGATGAGGATGCTTGTGGGGGCCGAGCAAAACAAATTCGAGTTGATGGGGTTGACAGGGTTAAGTATAATATTAAGAATTAGTCAAACAAATTGTTTAAGTACTTCCCTATATTAAAATATGACCTACATATATTACATTAACTTTTGCCGTAATTACAACTGAATGAATTTGTAGTGTAAACTTTCACTGAGTAGATTAAAAACTTTCATACTCGACAATCTACTTTATAAAAGTTAGATATTCTGTGATTTACAACACATTTATTGCTACAAGTTGCACAGCAAAGGTTACAAGTAAAATGCACTAGACTAAGGACTTTCCAGGCAAACTACCAACGAGTACGAATTTGTTATCGTATAAGATAAATCCAGGTTAAAGTTGAAAGCGTTTCTACTTAGGTATCCTTTTTCTTTAGAGCACTGCACTGATAGCAGGAGCTAGGCTTCTTTCCACAAGCCACAAAACTTGTAAATTATGAATGATTGATGCCCAAAGAATGATACTTCTTCTTCCTTCTTTCCTCATCATCACTGCCGTTGTAGTAGACAAAAGTTGCATTCGTGTTTACATCACTTTTATAATACATGTACAGACCTACTGGAGATTTAGGATGCTTCGATTTTCAATTGCATTTGGTGTATTATACATATGTGTACTGTGTACATGTCTATTTAATCTTCCTATAAATAGGGTCGGTTCTACTGCTTTGACAAAGGTGAATAGATTTCGGTTCAAAAGAGACCAGAGGAGCAACGCTAGACTTTTTGTACGACAAGTTCTGGCACGCGTACATAGTTATAAGTTGTACTTACGCGTTATAATCAAATTGCGCTGTACTTTATACACAAAATTATGAACAAATCCAGATTTAGCCTCGGATTTATGTCCCCCATCCATCCTTTAATTACTTAATTACTCGCCTTCCACCTTTAAAATTTAATGCTACAACCGAGCTTACGACTTGTAACTTTTCTTCAAGGGTGACTAGAACTGATTGCTTTCTTTATTCTTACTAGTCTGTGTGTGCAAACTGAGCATGTTAAGTTGGGATAAGATATGAGGAATGCGTAAATAAACGAAAAGTTTTTCCCATGATGTTCAACTCGCCCTAACGGCTACTTAAAAACATTGTCTACAATAAAGATATGAAAATACAGGAGGAGCTTGCCAAAACGATGTGGTAGGAAATAAAAGGCTATTAAAATTTCTCACAATCGTTTTCCTCACGCGTTATATACAAAGTGAAAGTGAAATGATCCCATTTATTCCTCTTAAAATTTGTGTATGCGCTTTGTGGGTTTAAATCATGGATATCTTCCTGCCACGAGCAAGCGGCAACCACTTTCTTCACACTTTCTCTCTTGTGTCTTCTTTGGCTACTTATTCGAGTTCTTGAATGGCTACTTGAGATTTTAAAAGAGGCAAACATGATACCAAAATATATGGTAACGCACTACAACAAATTGTGTGTGTTTGAGAGAGAGAGTGTCGCTACTACACACAAAACCATTTTACAAACATTATTTCATGAGATAATTTTAAAGGACTGGTGGCTCTAAACGCGTAGAAAGTTAAAAGAGAAGAGAAAATGCAGGAGGGGGAAAAGGGCAGAACAAGGAAGGAAATACATACATCCTCAGTGTAGGCCTAGAATGCTATACCTCCTTCACAATTCATCCAAACAAGGTCTTCCTGTATAAATATAGTTATATTTAACATCCTTGGTACATAGATTCCTATGTTGGAGCATATACATAATAATGTTGTAGTAAAGTATCGTAACCGCTTCTTAGCTTAAATTTAGGTAGTTTTTAGCAGAGTCAGTATTTATTAGCTCCAGATTGTTTACATAAAAGTAAGCAGCTGCATGAGTGCTTCAGGCGAAATTCAAGCCGTATTCTATCTGAGAATATTTCTGTTACAAGAGAGACCTACAATCTTTTCTAAACTATAATGCCTAATATGCACCTACGATGTACAAAAACATTGTATGCAGCTCAAAAACACAACCGCGTCCTTTGAAGCAACAATACCATTTTGGACTAGTGGTTGTTGAAATAAAAGAGAGGCTCTATAAACATCGAACGCAGCATTTTCCAGGGCTTTAAAAGGAAGCCATTTTTGCTACATTGTCGGTAAAAACTATACATAGAACAGTTTAAACTCGTCAACTTGTACATGTAAGAACGTAGTTTACCATTTTGGACTAGTGGTTGTTGAAATAAAAGAAAAGCTCTATAAACATCGAACGCAGCATTTTCCAGGGCTTTAAAAGGAAGCCATTTTTGCTAAATCGTCGGTAAAAACTATACATAGAACAGTTTAAACTGGTCAACTTTTACATGTAAGAACGTAGTACATATATTTTGTGAATGAAAGCAACAATACATAGCCTAATCTAATGATAGGATAATGTAGAAACTTAAAGTTTTAAGGAAAACTTCGTAACTTTTAGAAAATTCGGCTTTGTTGATCTGGTATTGCATTAGATAATGCAGTAAGTGGAAAAGGTGATGATGCTGTACATCAGCCACCAGCCTTTTTCAGCGCTTCATAATATATACACACATAAATTACATGTGTGTATTGAATTTTTTTTGGGAATGAAGTTACCAGCTGTCAATAGATAGCACCTACCTACATACGCACCGAACACAAAAAAATATTATCTTACATATACCTTAGGTACATTCCATGGTGGCGAGAAATAAAACAAGCTATCATGTATGCGAGCATTATACTAAACAAACATGAAATGAATGCTTTCTAAGGGTAGGTGTAAGTATTCATGGTGTTTCGTATTATGTATGTAAATACTGATGAAGGGAAAGCACAGAAGATGCACAACCTACTCTATCTCACATTCTCTTGAATAGACTATGAGAAAAAAGCATGCAGTGAGCCGATTTTGTCTTTCAGAGGACTATTCACCGATCAATCCTTATGCCACTGATAGTGTATAAGCTTAGAGCTACACAAATGTATTGAAAAATTCTGTGCCTGATTGTATGCGTTATTTTTTACCATACACAACTGATTCTTTTCCTTTTCGCTGGAGGTCCAATGCTCCATTTCAATTCAAGTCAGTCAGTGAAGTTAGCCTGAGAAGAAGCAAGGGATTCTGCCTCAGTCTGTTACAGTCTTTTACTCTGCCTTGAGCATCTCATCAGGAATCTCAGATCACTGCTACATCAATGTAGCATAGCATGTGTGTGTGTGTGAAAGCATACAATATGTACACAGTACTTGTAAACCTTTCTTGCTGGTAAAGATAAAACACGCTTTCTCTTTCCTAACTTCTTCCAGTTGAGCTTAGATCTCTGAGCTGTAGGCACGAAGGGAGTGAAGCCTTGTGTGTTACTGGTAAGCCTTTTTGCTAATGGCATCATGCACAAAAGCCTTTTTACCAGTAATCTTGAGTTGCCCATCATGTCGTGAATTTTTCGTGTTTCTGAATAAAAACTTTCGTGTAAGGGATCAAATGTCTTATACAAAATGTGTTTTTAGGTCGAAGTCGAAAACTGAAGGTTTCACGTTTGTTAAGCAATGCAATATTATGTAATACATGAATTGCATAACACTTTTTTCTATTCTGAATGAAAAGTTGGGATTAATTTTTTTCTGGGTTGTTTAAAGAAGAAACAAAAGTAGAAAAGAAAATAGGAAGTTCAGCTTTTAAAAGGATTTACAGTGTGCAAAAATCAGACACAGCTCGTGGCAAGGTTTATGTACGTAAATTGAGTGCAAAAGCAAATTAGATTTTATAGACTTGCCAAAATCCTTCGTTGTAAAATTTCTTTCTACAATAGCGCATAGAAATATAGGACAAGGGAATCAAACAAAAAAGTGTTAAAAAGAAAAAAACTGGTCATCTTTCATCGTCAGTGGCATTATCAGTTTGCAGACGGACACTATCCTGTCATCGTTTCAGCTGTCATCAACTTATATTTTTTCTCCTTTCATTTCTATGAACACTCGCTTGCTCACGGTACGTGGTTAAACCATCAAGACTCATCTCGTGTACCACCTATCCCATTATAAATTTATCCCAACAGGAAAAACGATCATTGCCAATGTCTACATTGCATCTTTCTTTCCCACTTGTGTGTTTTTATACACATTGTAATATATAGATGTGAACGTGAACTTATATAAACTGTCTACAGAGAAAGTAAAATACAGGATCTAAAAACCTGTATAGCCTACTCACATCCTGAAGAAGAAAGACGCAAGTCACCACAAACAAAGCCAAGAAATAAAAGGAAGTGGACATATCTTTTTTAGTAAGTTTGTCTTTTGGTCTCCACTATTTCACAATCATTTTCTTATATTGTCTGTCTTACAATTCTTTATATAAAAATTGCTACTAAATGTTACAAAACGCAGGTTTTTATATACTGTGTCTCTCTCTCCTAGTTTCTCCTTAATCTTTTTTTGTACTCACCATCCGGCTTCTAGAATGGGAGAACAAGAAAGACAGTAGAGAACGGATAGACATAAATAAATAAAAATTTAGTGTCACACACTTTTCTTGTTTGCCGGTTGAAGTACGGATGTGGTACAAGTTGTTAAACTCATGTCGTGTGGTAGGTACTTCATAGCTAAACTCATATTTTTGTGCATATCTTATATATTATGTATATATTACACACTAGCACACATTATTTACACAGTTTACACCTTTGCTTCATCCATTTATACTTTATGAGTGTGGCAATAGAAGCAGTTCACATATTTCCCATCAAGGCAGAAAAAAGAGAAAGTGAAAACGAGAAAAAAGTAGTTTGTGTGAGGAAAAGAATAATAGTGAAAGTATTGTAGAACCACAATCGTTGTTTTGTGACACTTTCTCTCTCAAAACCATTCTACCAAAAACCATGCCATTTTCATTCATCCATCCATCCAATTTTTTTCCTCTTTGGGTATTGCCACAGACCCAGGCCATAACGTACATCACATCACACACCACCCTCAGATATATACACTACATGTGATGTGATGTGTGTGAGTGCGAATTTTCGCCTAGTCACTCACTCAAGAAGACGAAAAAATCTACGTACGTCCATAACTTACACTTTAGGTACATTTGTAAATGTAATGTGTCGTCATCTTGTTTACTTTTTCAAGAAGAGACAACTTTACTACGATATAGACTATTCTAAGACTACCATCACATCACACAGGCCCAATAGTTTTTTCACTTCTCCATTTTATTCGTTCTTGGCCGGGCAAACACAGAGGCACAGGAGAAAAAACGACGACAGAGAGAAAGTGATGCATGGACTCAGTTGAGTTGAGTGAAAGAACAAAGATGTGGCAAAAATAACATAAAATGTCTTTTTTTCTTTACATATGTATGCAATAAGTTACCGCGAGAGCAATACCACATACCCCATTGCAAACTAGAATAGTATTGCCAAAAGTAGCAGGAGACACACAAAAAACAAAGTGAAAGAAACGAGAAGAAAAAATGGTAAAGTGTCCACTTGAGTGTGAACGAGTTGTGAAGATCCTATCTTTTTTTCCTTATGTCACAAAAGAGAAAGTGAAAACTTATAGCGTTATTCACATATGCATTATAATCTAATAGGTACCGTACATATACCTATACAAACATGGAAAATGGATCTGGAAGTAAAAAAAGCACAGATCAGGAATTGTATGTACATGTATATTACGGGAAAAAAAAGTCCCATTCATTCACTCTAGGCAGAAAATTTCTTAACGTTCAAAAGAGATAGGAAAAAGAAAAATAGTCTCTGATCCTGGGTTTTCATATTCTTCCTGATTTCCGCATCAAGTTGGATTACTTGCTACATAAAAGCATGTATGCAGCCGCTTTCATTGATTCTTCTCTCTGAAAGAAAAGTTCAATGATCAAAGCCAGTGGAAAATTTATGCATCGTTGATGTTGATGATAATACTGAAATGAATTGGAAAATGACACGTGCTCTCAAGGTATATCGTAACAAAGAATATGGTCTTAGTTTAGTTTTGTATTCTATGTGCAAAGCAATAGCATAAAATCGAAATTATTTGCTGTTTCAAGACATTTTACATTGACGAAGTTAACTGCTGTGTTGTTGCATTAATGTATTGGCACGTGTATTGTACCTACAGTCAAAATACTAAATAATAAGTTAGTCCTAAACAAGGAATAAAATGTAATTGCGGATGTGATTATGACACACATATCAAATAGAGTAAAGGAATAACTCTCTACTTTCACCAATTGAAATTGAATACCGGATGAAAGTCGTTTGGTGAAAAAGGATCCATCCGTCATTTCCATTTTCCCGATTTCTTTGCACCAAAACTGTGTATAGGAAGTACTATATTTTACAGAGATTTCCATTTCCAAAATCTACAGATCTAAAAATGCATCGGGAGTGCGAATCGTAAAGTAGGAACCTTCGTGAAAGCATGGGAAAGTTCAAAAAGATGAAAAACGAGAAAATGTAACGTATGATGTATGCATGCAACATTTTTTACTCTGTATTCCCATTTTCTCCAACAATAAAGAAGCTTGACACTACTGCGCTGCTGTACCACTGCACTCAAACTGCCAATACCCACTTATTACTTTAACGGCTGCCGCTTATCCTTAGGCAGTTCCAAGAATAAAAAAAGAGAAATAACCGCAAGTGCTTTCCTCAACACTACTAGATGGTGATTCCTCATCCATCCACTTGATGCATTTTATTTTTCCTTGTATGTAGCTCAAATGAAAGGAATAGAAATGGAAAGCAAAGAGAGATTGAATGAGGAAAAAGTGATGTAATGTGTTTCAAAGTGATCGGTTGAAAAAAAGGAAATATCATGTGTAGAAATTCTATGGTACGCATGCAGTATGTTTGTAGGTAAGGCATATATTGCGAAAGCTCTACTTTCACTCTGATCATGTAGAGCTATGCTGAAATATACAAGTACAATAAATTATAGATACTACGTAATGATTGCATGAAGCATTACCTACTCTCATTCGCCACATTTGCTAAGTGCTACCAATAGGATATTGATAATATGGTGGGAGAGGAAGAAGGAGGGAGTATGGAGAGCTGTATAGTCCCAAATGTTGTCAAGCAGAGTGAAAAGTTGTCCGTAAAGAACTAGACTAAAATTTAGACTGCTAGTATATAGACTGTACCCTTTTTGGTTAATACGCCTTTTTCTCTGCTCTTTTTTGTCTGAAAAGAGAGAAAGAAAACAAAGTTTTTTTATTTCATTCGACACAAAGTCGATCTGATCTGATGATCTAGTTAAGCAAAGGAAAGATAGAGAGAAAGGCAAGTTAGACTCTGCGAATAGTTGGTTCCTCGTATGTTGGTACAAGTTTTTTGTGTGGTCTGCTTTGCTTGAGCGAATGCTGAAAGTTGAGTTCTTGTATCAGACCAAGACCAAGTAATCACTGGTTTTGGTTTTGTTTCTTGGAAAGGTTGTTTAACAGTGTTACTTAGTTAGCCGCACGTTCCATATGTTTAGTAATTTTATATGTGTTCCTACAACAAATTCCTGATTAGAAAGCTAAACTATGTTTGGTTGCTTTCTAACTTGATATCTGGTCCGGTATTTTGGGAATTTTTTGTTTGCATTCCTGGGAATCAATCAAGAAAACACTGAGAAAAATGTACGGAACTATGATTTACCCAGAAATAAAATTTATAAAGTTTATTTGAGATTTTGAAGACACTAAAAGACAATAGATCTCTTTAACACAGAAGGAATATATCTTATAAAAGGGAACAATTTTGCATGCAGTCACACTACGTGTCCACCAAATGTTAAACATTTATTAATGCATTTCAATAAACTTTGTCCTAGATAACATTAAAATTGCAGTCTTGTGCTAGAAATAGGCATATACCCAGGAAAGATTCTCGTATAACAAACATGACAATCATATCTAGAAGTAATTTTAAATAAACTATAGCAAAATATCATCTACCAAATACAAAAATTGAAAAAATTAATGTCAATCAACCATGCTAAAGTTTAAAGTTCACTCTTTATGTATACATATGTATATACATTGCATGAAATGATGAAACACATGGCATTTAAAGTAATAAAATCCCTGC
This sequence comes from Orchesellides sinensis, assembly GCA_027744375.1. Classification (NCBI taxonomy): domain Eukaryota; kingdom Metazoa; phylum Arthropoda; class Collembola; order Entomobryomorpha; family Orchesellidae; genus Orchesellides; species Orchesellides sinensis. The sequence goes on along the minus strand of JAHZNG010001811.1, from coordinate 10,145 downwards.
AAATGACTAAGTTTGGTTGGAGAAATAAGTATTTTACGCTAGTTCTAAAGAGTTGCCTGTACTTTTAAGTCTAAATAAACTTGCTTATTTTCATGTCTCACTACCGCACATTCCAAACAATCTCAAGGCACGTGCCTCGACACTTCGATATCTGTTTTTTTTATTATGCAACATAAAGATACCAGCAAAGCTTTTCTGTGACTAAAAGTTTCCATACTCTTCTGAAAAATACACAAAATACATCTCTTTTTGTCTCTTCTTCATTTTACCCAAGAGCTTAAATCCCGGAAACAAGAGGATGGGAAAATCCCTAGACTTTTTCATGCGACAGGAAGGGCAAACATTGCCGTGTATACACAATTTCCACGAAAATTACGCCAGTTCACATTCTCATAGGAAACTACCTTCTTTCTCTCATTACTAAAAAGCAAAACGCCTCTTTCATAAAATGAAAAAGAGTTGAAGAATTTTCAGGGGAAAGAATGATGATGAGACGACACTACGTACAACAAACGATTCATGAATGCAGGCAACATTATTCAAGCAATATGTACAGGAAACAAAAATGTATTTTTAAGCGTCATCATTTTCATCTTCTTCCTGCTTCTTTACCTCTCAGCTTGATGTCTTTAGTCTCATAATAGGAATTACTATTTAGACAACTGTGTCCTCCACCACCAGCAGTGTTTGGTGCCCTCGTGTTTTAAAAAATATGTGAAACTTTAATTTTAAGAAAAAAGCCGTAAGGGAAAGAAGAAAATGAACATGCACACAATAATATAGTCTATCTTGTTTTAGTGTATAAAAAACTACTACATCAAGAGCAGGACAAAAACATGGAAGATATATTAAATGTACGGAAAATAAGTTGAATGAGGAAGGAATAATAATTTGACCTGAGTGCGACAACTCTCAGCTAGAGCTTCCAACTCCATTCTATTCCATTGAGTAATTTTTCACTTTATCCCACAGAGTCTACAAAAAACGAGTAGGGAATAGAGAAAAAGGGTTGAGTACATGTCATGTTCATTTTAATTAGGTCCTCTGTAATTTTTCAATTAAAACACCAGCTTGGGGGAGGAGTAAGTTGACACTTGAAAGAAATACTATATGGGCTGAGTCAGCCCATGTGGGATTATGTAGATACATATTAGGCACATTATTACACATTCTTCACACCCACCGCATCACAAGCTTATATACCAAAGCATACTTTTACTTCTTTTCCTTCCAAGATTATTCCATTTTACTCAACACTTTACCGCTCACTCTGAGTTATTCATGCGTATCATGTATAAAGTTATCGCTTGAGTAGACTTGCATAAAAAATCACTGAAAGAAAAAAACGTCTCTATACCCATGAATTTACCCACACGTCCTTCAAAACATCAACGGAATAATATGGAATCCATATTACAGTAGTAATTTCTCCTTCTTTTATTCTGTTTCCTTGTCAGGCTCAACTGGGGAAGCGTCAGCCGTCATCAGTCAAGCCATAGCGTGGAATCTCTCATTCATTCAGTAGCGAAAGAGCAGTCAAGAAAATTCCATTTCACTTATTGGATTAAGCCAGTAATAAGTATTTTCCTTTTGCTCATGCATCGCATCACAAGTCACAAACCAAACTCAAACGGCAAAGGACTATTTAGCTCTTATTTCGTCTTTCTTTTTTAGTTGATGTGTTTGTTCATCCAAAAGAGCAAGTAGAAACGGATGAACTAATATATAAAAATCCAGACGCAACACTAAAAACTACACCAGCAGCAGGAGGCCTACACATACAACAAGTAACACATTGCTCATTACAGTTAATCTTGTGTGCTGTGGAGTTTTTTCGTCTTTATTATTGTGCAATGATTTCTTCCAAGAGATGATACTTTCCATAAAGGATCCCTGCAAAAGTATTTGTACATATATGCGATGAGCATGTATATCAACAAGAGAAAATTGCATTAACGCTCTGCAATATCCACAGGAGAGCTTCTGCAGAACTGCCGACCGAATGATCACAGACTCTTCCAAGCAAGTCCAAGTCCAGCGCAAAATAATAAATAAGGAGAAAATCTCTGCTGAGGCATAAGTCTTAAGGAAGGAAGTTGTATAATACCAGAGAATAGAAGAAGAAGATGAGTGAAGAAATGGACATGAAAAGATAAAAAGGAAAGCAAAAAAGGATTTCCTAAGCAGTGTATACAAGCATACCACCGCAACAAACAAGTAGTTTGCTAAAATATATATGGTGTTTCGTAATGCACTAACAAATGTCTCGCCATGTTGGGTTTAAGAAATTTTTAGGATTCCGAGTAAATCTTCTTAAATGACTCTACTTCGCAAACATTTTAGAAATGAATGTTTCTTGTTGCCCAAATATTGCATAATAATGTATAGATGCGTGAAGTAACCGACTAAAACCAGACATATGTAAGTACATTGTTAAGTCCTTTTTATTTTTAAATCAGTGTCCCTCTTACTCCATTTAGTTTCATCGGTAGTATTCCGACATTACTCGAACATGTTGTTGCCAGAAAGTAATAAAACGTATGGTGAGATTTGTAGATGCAATATGTTATTCACAAACTGCACAGAATCAAGAACTAGATTGTTGTTAGTAGTCAAATCTCCTAAGCAAAACCCTATAGACATTACTTTGTGAATTGAATCGACAGACAAAACTAATAGTATAACGGTGAACTTGTGAAAGTGCTTCAGACAAAAAAGTTTTTCGATGACAGCGCAACGACCTCTTTACTTTCTACTCAAGTAATTTCATTTCTATACAATCCTATACACCTTTGTAAAGAGCAAAATCGTGCAAAGTCCTTCTAATCGATTACCCCAGCTTAAAAAACATTGCATTTGATTAGCTAGCCCTATAGCCCCTAGGTTTATACCGGAGCAGACATAAAAAGAAGAGAAACTTTGCTGCCCATTTGCCAGTGTGTGTGTGTGTGTCGACACCATCTAATTTGGGAAATTGGCATAGCAGAGCTTGAAACAAAAGGAGTAACAAGAAACTTTGTTCCTTTCGATGAAAATAACTATTTAGGATAATTTATAAAAACGGTTGAGTGAGATATTACTACTAATACTACAACAACTATTACGATATACTGTAGAGAGAATTAGGTAGGAGAAAGTTTGTGAATGGAATTAAATGCAACATTGATGAATAAGTGTGTATATGTATGTATATGCATAAAAACACGGCCAAAGCCAAGCTGTCATTCTTTGTCAGTTTTAGTAGACTCACTCAAACTAACTACTACTTCACCACTGCTTCCTCTCTTCTCGGCAATGCCAAAAGTGTATAATATTATCTAAAAGAAAGTCAAGCTCAGTCAGTGTTAACCCGTCGGAGCCCATTAACAAGGATTAAAGCACTCTGATAGTTGTTATTATAGTTTTTAAGTCTTTTTCAGCTATACATTATGCAACTCACTATACATCCCATCACTTTCTCCGAGTGAAATACACATGGAGAGTGTTGAAAACAGTTGAAAATTTTTGCAAAGGATTAAGCACTACAACTTTTTACTATGTTTAAATGTGATTGCGTAGTATATGCATGTATATATGTACAACTTATGTATATTCTGTAGTATCTAAGTATGTATATCTATGTTAGTAAAACTTCTCTCTTTACGCCTTGTGCAAGTTGTTGAACCACTTTTTGTACAAGCAGAGGATTTGACTTGACATTTATATGAAACATGAATGATTTAATGAGGAGATGAGCAGACAGAGAAAGATAGTAAAGTTTAGGTAGCTCTATAATATAGTTCATGCGAAGAAAAGTCTAAAGTAAGAGGAAGGAAAGTATGATGAACTAAAATTTGTACTAATGATTCTTGGATGAGTAAAACTAGAAGACTGTGTGTATACGAGGATGACACAAAAGTTAACAAGTTTGTCTACGACTGAGAATTAATAAAAAGGGAAAAAGTTGCTCTCTTGCTACTTTCCATAAAATAAATGAGCTTTCTAATTCACTTACACTATTTTTTCGTCAGCTAGAGAGAGAGATAAAGGGTTTAAAAAAGATATCCTTTTAGCTAACTCATCACCTCTCCTTATATAAAGCTACGCTCAACAGGAAAAGCACTGTATACACAAGTGGTTTGTATTCCTTCGGCGAAAACAGCTCTGTTTGACAAATTACAAGACTTCAAGATGAAAAAGCTGATTCAAATTCAAAATTGGTTCATGGTCGTGATTGCGCTCATTGGATCACAAACAGGTAAGAAATGAAATTGTTTTTAAGTAGTATGCTATTTTTAGCGTATCACGTTTTAATAAATTCTTGTTATTCATATATACATATAAATGTAAATCAACAGGTACTAAAATTGCATATACTCAATAACAACATAATATGTATGGGCCTATCAAAAGAATATACTTTAAGCATGTTGGTAAGATCTTGAATCCTAACAGGGGCAATCGTTTTAATTGAAACGCCAGGTTGTTTCCTTTGTGACATTATAAATATTATACGTTATTGTGTAAGCTTCTTTCATCCTGTGAGATAGTCATATGCACAAAAAGTTATTTGCTTTTCATAAAAAATTGTTGCAATGAAAAGAATGAAAACAAAAACAAGTTAAAGAGGAAAAGGAACAGGTCCTTCTACTATTTTTCGCTCGTGTGCCTTTGTCTGTTTTTGTTCATGGTTGAGTATGTGCCAAGTAAGTGCACGCATATTTTTGCTACATTATTTTCCCGTGTGCTCCTGTCGTGTCAACTGGGTCTCTACTATACTGCACTATTGTGTCTGAAATCGTAAATTATGTGTCTTAGTATGTTATGTCAGGATAGATGCAAAAAATATAGTAGGAAAGGGAAGCAAACAAAATTACCCATGCAGACAGGCACATGAGTTCCGCTGGAAAAGACAAATGAAGTTTTCTCAAGCAACATCACTGCTATAAGTTAGCTTGTATGTCAGCTTCCACTCAAAATGGTTTATTTACGTAGGTACGTATTACACAAATGGAAAAACCCACACAAGACGAGAGAAAACGACACAGACATGTCTCAAAGGCTCTTACCATTTTACGCGAGAGCAAAACTACAACCAATTCGGTTCTGCACTCAGGCAACTAAAACAGTAGTCAATAGTAGCTTTGGGAATCGCACAAGGGGACAAAAAATGGTCGGACAGGGAGAATCATAATGTATGAAGTTGGATATTAAATTATATAAAGGTGACTGATATACAGAACCAAACCGGCTTGTGCTGAGTTCGTTAAGCAATCTCAAGAATATAGTATTTTATATCTGTGCAATTTTTACAGCCGGACAGGTCTGGCTGTAGATGGATTCGGGACACATTCATTTCCAAAATATCCCAAAGGGCAGTAGGGAAAGTAAATGCTGAGTTTCACTCGCCATGACATGAGGTTATCAAAACAATAAACATAGGTATAAAGTTTTCGTGAATTATTTGCACTAAAGTAAAATAGAGCTTGCATTGCAGTATTTATACACCTAGAAAGTTACAAAAAATTAATTACAATTCATGAAATCCATCAGATCCAATCTCCTCCTAAAGACTACCAGTCCGGAAGAGGAATCCACTTAAAAACGAATTAGAATTGTATTGAAACACTTCATCTCGTTCCCAATAAGGAGCCACCTTTCTATTTGCCCTTGCTAATCCCCAACAATTTTTTCTTGGAAACGACGAGCCTGAAAGCGTGAGAGAGAGAAAGCAAGCAAAAAGCTGAGAAAACGAAGTAGCTTTAAAGTTTGAATCCCATGTGAATTATTAATGCTCAGTTTCAGTTCTTTCACTAGCCATACGGTTTTTTAAGTTGTTGTGTGCTCCTTCCGCCCCGGTGATAGGCAATATGCACCATGTACACACTGTGATCCATACAAAACAGGAAGTGCGGAGGATACAACTATTGTGAAAGTTCCTTCTGTATCATTACAACCAAGTTTGTATCTAGGTATTTATATTTTTTACGAAGCATAACTACTAATTCCACTACTTGTAAATTCCAACAAAGTTTTTGTCTCCTTTTTTCTTCGTCTCTCTTTTCACTTCCGTCACGTTTCCAATGAAATGAAAACAAGTACGCGTTGTGCATAAGGCCCGGCTCTCCGAGCCTATTATACTTAGTACCTAGCACCTTGAAAGAGTTTAAAAAAGTTTGTTTGTGTGATGATACGGTACAGGAAACTGTTTCAGTTTCTTGACACGCACTCCAAGAATTTATTATTTTTACTCTTTTATACTATCATAGCCCGTAGCAGTGTTTTCTTTCTTACAGAAAAAGATTATACATTTATATGGACTCATCAATCCCGCGTGTGTGTAAGCGTTGCGTAGGTATACTTATTTTACGACAACACAACACATACGCTATTAGCATCTCCTATAGTGCCCGCATCATGATACTTGGTATTGGACGAAGAAAATGGTTGAGAAAAGGAAGACTCGAAATTAAATGAGATCGACTTTGCTTCTACGCACCCCGTACGAAGTAGTAAAATTCATTTTGAAGAGATTCATTCTAGCCTTTTTATTCATTCATTTTAGTTCCTCTAAAAGACTGGTGCTTGGTAGCCCACTTCATATGCTTTCACTTCATCGTTTCCTCAAATCCACTCTATTTCCCTTTAATGTAGTAAGCATACAAAAATGTAATGCAACTCTAATAAACATGTATTCAGACGCTTGCAAAAAGACTAAGGAACCTTTCAATTTTATGTGTGTGTGGAATTCGTAGACTTATACAACTCTTGCACGTCCTGTCACACTGTCAAAACTAACTTATGTCGCGCTCAGCCAGCCACTTAATTTCCGCATTTGGTTTCGTACACATTGTCTTTAATCCTAAATAGAGAGAAAATGAGAGTGGAAAGAAGGCTGGCGATATACAAGGTGCATTCCAAAAGACAATTTTACGATCCATCCTTGAAAATCAAACCTTTTAACTAATCCCCATTACATAGCATGCCGCATTCTTATGTGATATGCAAGTACACAAGTATAAAACCTCAAAAATGACGAAGGCTGCCAGCAGAGACGAGTACTGCAGTCTATTTCCTTAAAATCAAAAAACGCACTTACTCAACATATTGCCAGCAGTAAATCCTTTATTGCACATCCCATCCAAATTCTCACATCCCATTTTTACAGCATGTATGCGTATATTCAAATGAATTTAGGAGAAAAAAATGGCTTTTCTGTTAACAGCCAGCAGAAAAGAGGATTGAAGAAGCGGAAGCTATTTTCCACGTTTCCGATGAATAGGCGTCATTCAACTGTAACTATACTGCGTAACATTACATTACACAGTGAACTGAAGAACTTGGGGCACGCGCCGCTTCTGCTTGTACGTGAGATTTTGATGTTTTCGACAAACTGTGTGTGGATAGCTTTCTCTCTATCGATATTGAATGGATAATATGCTATTTAAGCTAAAAATGAATACCATGTTATGGTGCTTTTTCATTGTATTCCAATACTTCTCCGACTTATGGACGTGAAGTATATGAATGGCTATTATTCCGTCTAATCTGATGATTGCACTTGTACTTGGTTGTGTGTGTGTCTAAAAGGCAGTTGTGTTTTAGAAAACAATGGGCCATTATTGCTCAAGTGCTTCTTCATAACATTCCCTTGTATAATATTGCCTACTTGCTAAATCTTTTTTTTTTGCATTTGATAATAAGAGCACTTGGAACAGGAAAGTTGTATGGAAAAGTGGAGTATTATTGAAGAAAAGTTTTTACAGCTAGAAGAGCAGTACGAAGGAGAATGAAAGTTTATTTTTGTTTTTAGTAATATAGGCAGAAATTCGTTGCTGCTACTGGTTCTGTAACATGACTACTTTTTATTTTTATTATTGCTACACTGTCGTTTTTACGTTGGAAAAAGTCGACAAGAGGGCTCGCAAAGTTAAATTTTTCTTGTTCGCCTGCCAGTGGCACCTCCACGCATAAAACTCACGTACACGTAGAATAAAACGTAAAGGAGAAAACTTGAGAATACGAAATTACCAGTTTGACTCTTCTCTTGTCTCAAGTTCTCCTTCTTTCTCTTCTGCATAGAACATGTATACCAGGGGAAATTGGCATTTCTCTTGTCAATGATTTCATTGCGTAAATGGGATGAGCATGCATAGAAAGTGTATTTATGTGACTACTACGATGAGACTTTAAATACGTTCAGTTGAGTGAACAAGTTCAAAACTATTATGAGGATGTCGACTAGTAGCCCTGAGAAGCTTTGAATGAATGACACAATGCGATACACGACGATATTATTATGTACGTTTCAATTATCATTCCGAGACACACACACAGACTTACACATGGCCACATCACCATCACAGTGGTAACCTACCCCCTTTATATATGCGTTATGAATCCCCAGGGCATTGTTCTACAAAGCTAAAGAATATTATTATAAAAAAAAAGTTTTTCTCTCATCTTATGTCTTGTAAGATTGGACTTTCTCCTCTGGTTTCTTCTTTTTTCTCTAAAAAAACTACTGAATAAAACTACGTTGAAGAAAACGATGAAGAGAAATCCTTTAAAATCCAAAAAAATGAGAGAAAGAAAAGAACTCTTTTTTGTATGTCAGTCTCAACCACTTTACCGTTGACTGACCGAGAAACTGGGATTTTCCTCTGGTTCTAACATAACGTGAGTATAAGCTTATATACACGTGAGTGAGTGAATGAATTCAACCTAACCAGGGAATAAAAATCTTTAGTTCAAGTGACGTTTCCTAATCTTGGCATATTGGCACTGCTGTGAAGATGTGGGTAGTATGCTATGAATTCAACCTAACCAGGGAATAAAAATCTTTAGTTCAAGTGACGTTTCCTAATCTTGGCATATTGGCACTGCTGTGAAGATGTGGGTAGTATGCCACTCTATTCATATGTATGTACATGTAAGTAGATATATGGGAGCAATACTACAATACAACTCGTTGGTAGCTCTTAAAGGAAAGGCTTGCTTTGGCTTCTCTTTCTCCTTGCTCATTCCCATTACACTCAATTGTAACGATCCGTCCGTCGGTCACACACATAACATATAATACTCTCGACGCATTTCCCATCCTTATTCTTTTCATCTTCTCAACTTACATTTTAGTGTAGGAACATAATATAAACCATGTTGTAGTGCAGTAAATATAAGGCTACTTGCCGGATGACTGTCTACATACTACAGACAAGAAGGGCTCTACTGGTTGCCAGTAAGTCAAAAACCGTAGTAGCCCTTGCTTATTTCTTCCTTCTTCTTTCATTTCATCCTTTGTGGCGTGACTTTTTCAAATAAAGGACTTTTTGCTGGAATGTGCAATATCTGGGGCACTTTAGTTTTATGTAATGCCATGCTCTTCTAAAACTTCATGATGATGATGACGACAATTTCCTCGCCCTTGTTTCCTCTTCTTTGTTATAAACCAAGTACAACCAAGAGAAAAAACACACACAATTTGCCTATTTTCCTTCCGTGTCATTTTCATTTTGTAAGAAAAGCCATGATAAATTATTTTAAATTTTACAATTCACTTGCTTGGACGTAATAAGAACAAAAATTAAATTCTGCTGATGAAAATAGTTGTAAAATGTTCAAATGGGTACAAAATGCATTGAGAAAACTTGAACCGCAGGGTTATACACAGGTCAGCAAATTTTGTAAGTGATGAGGCGATAGATTGTTGTTAACGAATAAGCATAAAAACTAGTTAGCTACAATGGAAAGGCAGTAGAGGCATTCAATGAAGTACAAAACGAAGACAATGCATAGCTACAACATTTAAATTCGGCAAGAACCCAAAAGAGAAAATGTATGTGTTTTTACATAATGAAAGACGGTTATTTGTAACATTCCATTGTAAATTTTTGCCCTCTTGAAAAAATAACTACATGTTTGTATGTACTCCATAGTATTTCCATAAAAATTTCCAACTGAAATATGATCATACGTATGTTTATACATTATATAAAATATTATTTAAGTGTAAAACTCGACGGGAACGGGAAATGAGAGTCATATTTTAAAGAAATTATTTCAGCTCTGTTTCATTCCCTTCTATGTCCTTTTCATTCATGCGTTAATATAAAACTAGGTTAGCAGAGAAGTGAGATTGCAAAAATACAGTCAAGTTACGAAAGAGT
>JAHZNG010001810.1:0-12439 GCA_027744375.1 Orchesellides sinensis | reverse complement strand
AGCTCTCATTTGCTTCTGAATACCATCCAGAGAGTCTTTGCCTGACCATCCAAATGCAATAAATAAATCAAACTGTCTCCAGTGTCCAAAATACTTTCAAGCCACGTTCCTTGTTTCCACTAGCTCATCCATAAGCCATAGCCGTGGCTTGGCAAACCATTTGTAAATTCTATTTTCATCCATTGCTACACATACATGCTTTCAGTATTTATCAGTCGTACAGCTTCCAAAATATCCATCTCAAAACGTCAAGTTGCATATCAAAACAAAGTAATACCAAGTGAAAGACTCATGGCATGGCATTCTGCATTTTGGGGATAACTGGAAAATGTAATGAAAGCTCTTCTCTTCCTCGCCACAAAAACATTCCGCCTATCTATCAGATTTATTTGGGTATTGCATGCTTGTATTATGTATTGAACTAGCCGATACAAATATAAATACAGTAATACATTCATATGTATATATTACACATTGCAATGCCCTTTCCAGTATAAGCCTTAGTGAAGTGATAATGTTATGGAATGTCATGGATGGGAAGCTTGCCCAAAAAGAGAGAAGCTGAAAAAAAGGATTTTCCAGACTGCATTGTACTACTGCACCATTATTTTCCTTTTCTGTATAAAAGCTTATATTGCAACGGAAGAAGTTCAAGTTCAAAAGCATGCCATTAAATTGCATACATTGTGCATTCCGCTTTTGCCGGGTAAAGTGCTATAACGTTATACAATGAAAAATGGAGACTGATATATGTGTCTGCAAGAATGAATGCATATACGGTGTTATTATGCAATGGCCATGGAGTAATCCTGGAGAGTGTCTTCAACTGACGAGACAAGCACACTTTTATCGAGATGCTGCTATGCAGCATATTATATGCACACCAGTGGGGATGAAAAATACCCGGGTGCCAAGCCAAGTGGTAATATGGCGGAAGACTGTCTGGCTCCTCAATGAATGTTCTGTACACTCTTTTTGAATGTGTAAACGCATTTTGTTTGCTACGGATGGATCATTTTAAGAGTTCCGGGTTGTGATCCTACACATCTGCCATTTCTCCTCTTGGTCCTGGAGTCATGGACGGGAGGCAAATTCTACTGGAAACAACTCTTCAGAATAGTATGCAGCATTTTACTAAAGTGAATGCATGTATGTATGTATGTGACGAACATGCATATAATACATACACATGTAATCATATTCATGCAGATTGCAAAGAAGAGAAGTTTCGAATGCACATAGAATGAATCAGATCTTTCACATCCCTTTTAACCGCTTTTGAGAGGAAAAAGAACAAGGACTGGGCGGGAGCCTTGTGTCTCATTTCCGAAAGATATTGTGAATAAATGACCACTGCAGTTTGTGATCTCATGATGATGCGATCGAGCTTGCCAATGGCAATATACATGATGCTTCCTTTGCATAAGACACTATATTTCGATTTTCTGGCATTAGTTTTTCTTGAAACTAGACTGACTTTTCTGGGAATTCCAACTTTTAGCGTAATTTCCAATATAATGCAGAGTTTGATAGCTGGAAACACGAGTAGATAACTAGAAAGAACAGAAATGTTTATGAGAATGCATTGCCAGAATTATGTCGATTTCAAAGAATCTACAAATCTACTAAAGGCTTCTGGTTTCATACTAATTTTTGTAACGGGTTTGGTTTCGCTTTTATTGTCAGATTCAATATCAAAGCCACCATCATCACATAGACCACACAAATACAATATTGTGTGTGTGCGACGTTCGTAAATAGGGATAGCAAAGCTATTTGTCATTTTCTGTTGAAAAATAGAAGACGAGAAGAGGAAGAATAGGAGAGTAAAGCAAAACCTTTTTCTGATTTTACTGATGGGATGGAAGTGAGGAAGAGGAAATGAAATACAATTTCGTCTTAAAAGTGTAAAAACGCGTTCTACATACGGGTTTGGTTTCGCTTTTATTGTCAGATTCAATATCAAAGCCACCATCATCACATAGACCACACAAATACAATATTGTGTGTGTGCGACGTTCGTAAATAGGGATGGCAAAGCTATTTGTCATTTTATGTTGAAAAGTAAAAGACGAGAAGAGGAAGAATAGGAGAGTAAAGCAGAACTTTTTTCTGATTTTACTGATGGGATGGAAGTGAGGAAGAGGAAATGAAATACAATTTCGTCTTAAAAGTGTAAAAACGCGTTCTACAATACATATAGCATGAATGAACGTTATAACTTTGTGCATTATTGCATCGTATGGAAGCAAATTCGTAGCAGCCCTACTACTACCACCTCGTTATTCTCATCGTTTTTTTTCTGCATTTCTACGGAATCACTTTTTTTTTCCTTCCCTGTACATCTTCTTGAGTAGAAGACGACTAAGAATCATGAACAATTTTCAGAAGGGGGAAATCTTTTCCCGTCCCCCTGGCGCCTCAAACTTGTCTTGAAGACTACCAAAACTTCTTCTGTTCCATTGGGGTTATATGATTTGAAATGTGAACAATGCACGTTTCTTGGTTGTAGTACCGGCAGATCATCACGGATGGATATATAGTGATGGTGTGATACGATCTATAAATATTTTTTGGTGGTAGAAAATGTGCGTTAAAAGATTCCATATAATATTCTGTGAAAATGCGTCACCACATAACATGTCTCCGTGCATTTACACGCAAAAGATATCGTTTTTTATGTATGCATTCTCTCCACCAAAGACTACTCCCTTTTAGTCAATATTACATTATTTTTTGGTACTTGCGAAAAGAGATGTTTGAAAGCGGGTTTCATTTTCACCAGTCACTTTGACTAAAAGAAGACCTCCTTCAGCTCCTTTTTCCGCCTCGTGCTGTTTTATACTATTCTTTACGCATGAAATGGACACAAAAGGATGATGATGATACCACTGAAGACGCAAACAAAAGAAGGATATACATTCAAATATAAGAGGAGAGTCAAAATGAAAATGGTAATTTTCATCTCTTTCTTTCCCTCTCTCCCTACTTGGATACTTTTCTCCACAGAGAGAAAATGATGATGACCGAATGTCATGAAGAGTCAAAAGAAAGAGCTGGTGTTTTTTGTGTGGACTTTGGTTTGGACAAGTCACTGGAAATCCCTACTGTGAATCAGTTCAACAATGTATGCATGACTTGGTTTTGTCTATATGTAGAATGTTGTGCAGAAAACATTCATTATTATGATTACCAACCGCTTTTGTATTTTTCGAATATGAATTGAATTGTTGTCCTCTCTAGAGTTATTTCCAAATGAACAAGAGAGCAACAAAAGGAGTTTAAGATTTAAGATTATAGCCCTTTTCTTCATTGCATCACAGTATTTTCTGAATATTTCAAGTTCATTCAAGCATGTCTAAATAAAGAAACATAAATGGAGACTGTAATATTTTATCAGTCTAAGATTAAACATATAATGCTTCAAACAAAACGCTGAGAAAGGCATTGGAGACCTTAAGGATTTCGGAAACTATATTATTGCAAACTAGTTTCGCAAAGAAAGGAAAATGGTAACTTTTAAAAACTTGGACAAACATTTAAATGGAAAAAGATTTTCCATTGGAAGTCATTATACTCCTTTTTCCTTTTGGCATCACATTCATAACTAACATTTTTACGATTTTAATGTACGCATATAACGTTTAAACTTTGGGAAGAAAGATGAGACGTCAACAAAGAAACGAAGAAAAGTTTATTTAAAAATTCCGGAAACGTCCTGAAATTTTTGTCATTTTTTTCAAACTTCTACTCGAGACAAGAGTCTGGTGCCATTATCTGAAGAATTTGTTTGAAAGTTCAGAAACTCATATTCATATACTCTACTAGAAGAAATCTTATTTTGCACACGCAGTCAAGCGAATGTTTCAATGCCTTCAGGTTATTGTTAGCATACCATTAAAGAAAAGCAGTAAAAAGAGAACTGCTTCAAGGAAAATGTCTTCTTTTTCAAAGGACTACGCAAAGTCTAAAAGTAAACCGGAAATATTTCAGCATTAAAGAAAAAGAAGTCAATGAAGCTGTAACTGTCAAGCCAAAGGGTGATTGCAATTTCTTAACAGGAAAGTTTCTCCTCACGGCGACGTTTTCGATGCTGACTGAAAGTGCGAGTGAGCATTATTGCAGTGATGCCCTTTCTGTGTAATCTCTTCCCGTCGTGGCACTCGAACTCTCGTATTTTTTATTGGAAAGTAAAAGTTACAAATCAGTGTGTGCTTTTGCTTATGAAGTGAAAGTTGTGGTCTTAACTGTCCGCTTCGCTAATTAGATATTGGCATGAGTAGGGCATTATATCAGAAAATACGATAATGTGCAGAGCACGCTCGGCTGTATCAGCTATCAATACTCACTCCTTCAGCTCATTTGCATATCGTCCCGTGTAATCATTGTGTACAAGAGCGTAAGGGTATTATGTGTATTCTCGCATAGATATGAGTGATTTATTATTAGAAAACAGGAACACAAATGTGAGAAGGAAGGATCACCCATAAACCTAGTAAGAAATCCGGTGAAATAAAATCTGTGAGCTGTATCCCTCTCGTGTTTGTCATTAATGGAAAAAACGTGCATGGGTGGTGGGAGCTAATGATATTCATTTTCTTGAATATTGAATAGCTTAAAAATTATGGCCAAAAATAATTATAATGATACGTATGAACTCAAAGGGTAGCTATACAAAAATACAATGCATTTTGTGGTTATTAACGATGCACGATTTGCTGAGTCAGTCTATAACGGTTTATATATCAAAATACAAATACATACAAGTATCCCACAATTTATCCGTCTCGTCCCTAGAGAATTTTTACCGATTTTTTCATGCATGTACATTTCATTTGCCTGCATTTTACTGTAGTATAGTAGGATCGTCGTGAGCAATAGATTAGTGTAGGATTCCCAAGAGGCTTTTCAAAATGAGAGGATGTGGAACGAAAGAATATGTATATACGACGACCCAAGATTTGGAACAAGATCAGTTCATTAATGTCAGATTATATTATTGAGCTTCTCTCTCTCTTCCTACCACAATCATAACAACAACAACAGAAGAAATCATTGGATTCATTCAAGTGAATCATCATTCTCAAAAGAATCACATTCAAATAACAAAAATGCATGCACACTTGTAGTAAAGGTGGGAATTAGATAAGAAGAAAAGCATGTTTATAGTGTTGTGTATGATGAAAGTAAAATCGAAGCGACATATAAAAACGCATATCACAGAATCATCTCCTGCAACAGCCGCAATATCGTAATAACAACAACAACAATAGTCTATATGATTATCCTTTATGTTTGTGTGCAATCTTTCACGAGATCCTATTCTTTGTGTCCGTCGTGGTTAAGAAGGATTTGGCCTCGAGTGAAGAATAATATGCACATATTTATAGTGATTGGTATAATTTAGTTTCATACATATAGAAGGTAGGATGGGAGACTCATTACAACTTGATGGTGCTGAGTTCCTCGTTTTGATGATGTTTTCGACAAGAGAGGCTTATTTACTGGCTCACTTGAGAGACGTCTTGTTTTCTGAAGAAGCTGTGGGAAAAAGAAGGGTCTCAGACTATTTAAGTGCTTTGTGCTTCATTTGTCACTAACAATAGAAGCCTCTTGAGGTTGTCATGCAGTAGTGATGAAGTGTATCCCATATATTCCATGATTTCACATCACATGAATGTCACATAAAAAATCAGATACTTTTGAAGTAAATCACGAAATGCTTATTACATACAAAGCTTATCATATGTAACTACAAAATATTTGGTATTGTCCTGATGTCTTACATGTTCGCAGGTATTTTAATATTACAATTTAGAAAATGAATTTTCAAGTTAGACTAGTTCTTTATCGGAAAGGCATCTTTGTTTAATGATGATGATATGTGGACCTACCAGGTAGCACTTCTCCTGCACACGAGAATAACAAGAGCTCCCGTTAAAACAAAGACATACAGAATAGGCACAGAAGGCACAGATAAAATTTCAACCCACCCTCCTCCTTGTCACTTCCATTTTTCAAACAGGTGAATTATTATTATTTATAGCCGTGCCTGTAAACAGTATACAGATACAGTAGTTTGTTCTGGATATTAAGTATGCATCTCCAATACACCTACCCTCTTCATAGAGTAATTTCTTGGGCTAGGCATTTCCATTTCCTCACACAAGGGAGAAAGAGAGACGCATGAGCAAGAATTAAAAAACCACATTAGTGCATCGTCAACCGTTATCCCTGTGGTCCAGAGGGAGACTTTTGGATGTCCAATGTACTCATGAAACATCATTTTAATAAAACGAGCAAGAGGAGTCGCCTGTGGCGATAATGAATAAGGTTTATGCATATTTTCTATTGAAGAACAAGGTAAGGGAACGAGGCAAACATCGTTTTGAAAAATGAGAACAAAACACACACGCTATTTCATTTTTCCATACAGAAAATAGCTTTTCTAAAAAAGCAATACACTTAAGGACATTAGTGTATTATGATCATGATGATAATCATCATAAAAATAAAAATAACAATCAAATGAATTCGTTTTTTTTCTAAATGGTAGATTGCATCCTTGAACTTGAAACCTATGTTTAAAATTTGAGCCTAAGCCAGACCTGTCCATCACGTCACGGTTTCTCCAAGAAGTATTATGTTACATGCTATTTGAAAGACGGTTACAACATCAGACTAAGTATCAAGTCTGATTTAAGTATTACATGAGAGAGGGCTTTTCCTAAAGATAAGAAGCTTAGGAATACAAGGAAACTGAACGAAGCTACTTGTACTTCATTTGTTTTTGTAGGGTGCGTGCTATAATCAGCCTGGAAGTTTGAAATATTAATATGCGTGCCTTATCGTTTGCGTATACAAATATGCACATATAAAAATATGGGACTGATTTTACTTAAAGCTTGATCGATTTACTGTCTTATGCAATAGCAACGATCAACTATGTGCCAATAATTCATGGTGCTTTAGTTCTTGTTCAAACGATTTCTTACTTTTGGCTAACACGTTTCTTTTGGTACTTAGAAATGGGAGAAGATACGTTGGATGTTATATACATCATTTCGTATAAAAATGATAATTAATGAGGTGAAGCTAGTGTAAAAAAACTGATATAAAAAAGAAAACACAGCTTATCATTTCATAATCTCACATTTTTAGTTAATGTTCTTCTACATATTTTTACATACTACATCTATAATATTATTTCCTTTCTTGTTTCTAGTCTTATCTAAAACCTTGGTCTAAAAGAATAAAATAAAATTATGCTGCAAGCTAGTTATCATATCTTTGCATTAAAGTATTGCACTTAAACCCATCATCCTGAATTTCTCAAGAGAGTTTTTTAACCCAAAAAGACTGACAACACTTTGACCATCTTAAATAAATTAGATGGTCGAGATCCCTGATTTGATTTTGTTTCTTTTTATGCAATTAAGTCAGGCTTAGTGAACTACACATAGTAAAATACATTTTCCTTAAGGTGTAATACTCTCTGCCTGATGATGATGATGATATGTGAGTAGGCCGAAGGCCATGGTATGAATGCTGAAAGAAACATATTTAATGCAATATGGTATCCGGTGCAATGTGTAATTTACGTGAGATGTGAATTTGTATGTAAATTTAATTGTGACTACTTTTAGGGCATGGATTTAATGAAAATACACAGAAACAAAGAGTCCCGTATTTTATGCAAGACTGCACTCATTGTCAGCATCCGCAGGGAAAACACATGTAGAGCTTCTCAAAATCAATCCATAAATTGAAAAAATGGATCTCATATAGCTGACAGTTGACAGCAATACCTATGTAAAATCCATAACAGTCAGGATCTTTACAAGATTTCAATCCATTTTCTTTCTCTCTCACATAGACAGATAATCTGAACGCTTTTATTAGCATCTGCTGTCAATCTAAACCAACACTTTAGACACACAAAGAAAAGATGAAGCTAAGATATATACACACATGCATAAATAGCCAAAAATCAAAGCATTTGTGTACAATGTACACACATTAGAAATGCAACAAGCCTGCAAGCAGATTACTATCACCACACCACCACACTGATGGCAATAAAGGTCTAAATGTCAAGTCGGACTAATTTTAATTTATAGCTCCACGTGCAATTTATTATCCTCCCATTTCCCTTCATTTCACTTGATCTCCTCCACTTTAATATACATAAGTAAACAGCTATACCTATATGCTTAATATGTTTACTATAATACTCCGATCCAAATCCCGAGAAAAAAGTTGATCTGTAATACATATTATTAGCAGGCATGCCATGGCTGATGGCTTGAGCTACTTATAAAGCATTAGGGTAGCAATATCAACAGTGGATCACCGTCATCATAATCAGCCGTAGAACAACTTAAAAGCAACTGTTTGCTTTGCAAAGCCATGTATCATTTTGTTCGTTCACCCCTCTTCTCCGGCAAGTACATAATTTTTTGTTGCACATGGAGAAGTTGTGTTCTTTCAAGATAAATTGTGATGCATTGCATGAGCTCTCATCTGCATGCGAAGGCATGATGATGTCAGCAACATTAGGAAAGGAGTTAATATAATATGTATTCTTAAAACAAAAGACAAAAACAAATGCGATGTGTGGTGCTGCAGTTGAATGGATGTATGCATGGGCATAATAGCATGTGTCTGGATTCCGAAAAGAATTAACGCACTTCAGCATGCATATGTTATAATGAGGAGATGATGAGGTGGAAAAGACTTTAAAAAGTTGATGAGCAGTAATAGAAGCACACGCATAAACAGAAACGCACTTTGCACAGACGTACAAGTTGTATTAATGCATGTATGGAGTTTTTATGCATAGATAATGCTGTGTCATGCAAGTTTACATGATGTTAATTTAGTGCAACTTGATAAAGCCGACTTGATCATGCTGCTTGGATCAGCGTGTTCGCATGCAGAGGCAGGAGTTGAGTATAAAATTACTTCTTGATTTCAAATTTCATTTGCATGATTGTATAACTCAGGCATGGAATAAAAAAAGAGAGACGAAAATTGATGATAATGTAAAATTTCTGTGATAAATAAATCATTAGGAATGCATGCAAACATGATTGTAATGAATGATACGGAATATTAAAAAAGACTTTTTTATTTACAGTGAAATCTATACGCGTTCATGGTTTGTGAATGTTTAATGATTTAAATCTTATTTCCTCTCACTATTTGCCATTATGATATTTAGAAAAAAATATATCGTGATAACGATCGCTTTTTGAAGTGCTATTATATGACAATCTGAGTGTGCTGCTGTGAGTACAGAGCTTCCGTACAATTTGAAATTCAACGTGTGAAAACTTGTTAAAAGCCTTAACTGTGTCCCTTTAATTATACGTAAGATAGACAATACTGCAAATTGTCGCATAAATTGTGGCCATCATAACTGAAACCTAATATACTTGTTTAATTGTGCCCTAACACGACTGTGCCCTACCTAGAACAATTACAAAAAGTAGTATATTTTAAACAAACTTTTTTTTCAGAAGAATTTAAAAATGCATATACAAAATAATACGCTAGATTTAACGAGCGATAGCAGTCCTGGGATTTAACAGGGCTACGGAACTACACAGTAGTAACACAGTTCGTGCATTAGGTACGGAGTTATTTATATGTTCAGATGTACATATTAGAGGGGTACATTAGCATTTTAACAGTTTTCCTATACTATGTGAAAGGAAGTAGTAAACTCATAACATTTGCAACGCTGCTAAAATCAGATTTTGTTAAATAACCTACAGAAGATAATACTTGATTTATATTTTTTGTAGCTTTTATATCGTTGCAACTTGAGCTTCTACAGTGAACCGTTCAAATGACTTCAGTTCCAAGCAAAGATAATAATTAAGTTGCTTCTTGAAAAATTATACCTTTTTTATACCCCTCTAGTATTAAAGCGAGCATAGTACATAAAGTATGAATATGTATGCTTGTGTAATCGAATGAAATCACGAATGCATTATTGAGCCAAGGAAGAAACTCATCACAACCCTTTAATTCCTATCATCAGTGCAAAATGCTAAACGAGCAATTTTCAAGGAAAGCTTTACCAGCAGCATACAAAAGCTGCAGCTTCTCTTATTAAACCATTTTACCCTCTCAAGTTTGTATAATGTATAAAATTCATCATTGAGGAACTGGATTTAGTTAATGTCACTGAATGCCAATTACTACATTTTATTTATGAAAGCAAAGAACATCGTATTGAGAATCAGAACTACTTCTATTACACTCATACATTTACAAATACACAATGGATAGCTCTGTTACATTTATATGCATATCAAGAGCAACAGCAGCACCTGTGAGCTGAATGAACCTTAGTCACGTCCAGCACATTTTTACGCAATACGATTATTTTCCCCTGTCAGGTGAAAACCCATTATATACAGAGATAGCTATACAATGCGCTGCTTATTACATGCCTAGCAAAAAAAGAGGCATGAAATATAAACACTGGTCATTGTTGTTGATAAATAGATGTTTATACAGGAAACTGACAGCACTCCATGAAGTAACTTTTCAGCCTTAAACCAATTACTGTTTTTATACTTCAAATGAAATATTACTGCTCAATCAAATGTGACTTCTTTCTCATACAAAGCTAGTAACACTTTGTTGTGTATGTTGGAGACAAGGTAGCAATAACCGGCTTGACCGCTCCTAAAATGCAATAATAATAGTAGCACTAGTACATATTACATACATACCGACATTACTACATATCGGCATTTCATACTTTTTTGCTCCATAGTAGATAATAGTACAGCTAAATGCATTAAAAGTATCACCACAATAAAGTTCGCATTAGCGGAGAGGCTATAATAATAATAAGAGATCAGTGTCAAGTGCAGAAGCCAAGGAATGCGACGGTCTGTAATTTACTTATGGAAATTACAGTCTTCTAATAGGTTTATAACCTGTCATGTGGTGTTCGCAACAACTCTGCAAACAAAACTGACTGACTTGCCATTTTGATTTATAGGTATTTAATAATGAAGAAAGTTACTTCTTGTTATTCAAGCCATCAAAAGGAAATTATGCGAGACTAAAAGCAATATCTGAACTTTGAACCACATAATAACATTACGATACTTGTACAAACATATGTATCCACATTTTTAAAACATTTTTTCTCACTTCTAGCGATCCATTAACCTCTAAAAGAAAGTCGTAGGCTGACATGATATACTAAACATGGTAGTTTATTCATTCTAAAATGACTTTTTCCCTGTAAAAACAAGTCTTTTTGAAAAAACTCTATAAAAATTCATAACATAAAGAGCTGAAGGCACTGGTTTTTCACGCAGACTCAATTTTCACGTCGACTTCGCACATAATTTTCCCTCATAATGTAAGCAACTGACACACACATCCTGAACTTAATTACCTGCGCACAGTGTGATGCAGCATGCAGCAGACATGTAGACAACGTTTGGTATCAACAAAAACAAAGCGCAACAATAAGACTATTGTGAAAAAAGGAAATGAAATGGTAATATATTTTGTCACCGTCATTATCCCTATCTGCATCCTGCTCTTTCGCTACGCAATGTCCATTAGATTGACACCCTTTTTGTCTTTTAGGAACAATAGTTATGCGCGATTGTGATGTCAGCACTTGGTTGGATTTTCCTTCCTAATGATTTCATCGCCGAGACACCTATTCCACTTGACTCCCATCTGTTGCGCTTCATGTTTCGCTTATTTTTGTCAAATACTCAAGGCCGTAAATTGGGTGTAACATTTATGCAGATATGTTTGAGTAAGCTATTTTTATGTTATTTAAAGGAATTTACTTTTTATTTAAAAAAATCCACCACGGACGCGGTTTCATAGTGAAAAATCAAAGAGCAAACAATGATTCTGCATAAGTACTCTTTTAGGTTTCAATTTGTTCCGATTTATACTTTAAACGAAAGATTAAACGATTGATTATCCTTTGCGTTCGAACGCATGCTTACTCGTAACGCTGTTCGATTGTTGCAAAATCATCTGATTGAATATTCCTAAGGATAGATTGGCTAGGACCCATAAGAGTGAACCTTAGATTCATAAAATGATCTTGGGTTCTCTACAGAGTAACTACCTTGCCACACATGAAACGTTAGGTTCAAAAGTATGAATTAAAATGCACTTTCCTTGTGCCCATTTATTTAAAACTTCATTAAACGAATTAATCGAGGTTCAATATCCTAACACCCTGATATGCAAAAACCACCAACGCACTCACCAAACACAATTACCCTTTCCTTCACTATCATCCAAAAAATTGTTTTACCCTAACTCTATTAAATGCCGATGTTGTCAAAACATTCAAAGCCGTATATTACTTTACTGCAATAAAACAAAAGCATCATCATAAAATTATCTGAAAAATAGTTCTCCAACTCCTCCCCTT
>JAHZNG010001809.1:0-17470 GCA_027744375.1 Orchesellides sinensis | reverse complement strand
TTTCCAGTAGGGTCTATACTCTTTATGTAGCTAAAACACAACATTTGTTACTGAGTATACTGTATATATCAGGTGTACATTGTATAAGGTACTACTGTCTACTCATTATTTATACGTTTTGGCTGGTGTAGTAGGACTGTACTATTTAAATAAAGAGTATACTTGTGTTGAATGTATTGAGGTGTGCCTATCTCATAACCCCTCAGAATTTTGAAGGTAGCTGGTATATACAAGCTAAAGCAAGGTTTTAGTAAAAGGTTGGTGGTGATACATATAAGATATATATAAGTTTTAGGCATATCCTGATGTGAGTTAGGGATATCAAAAAAGGATATTTTTTATACATAAGGAATATCCTTAGTGGAGTTCCCTCTCTTTCCAAATGTTTGGGATTTTGGTGAAGAGGTGTCTTCCCGTTCTTTGTTGTATGCACGCGACCTGCTCAATCAAAAGGACTTTTTTTATGAATGGGAAGTGGAAACAAAGGGACCTTTTAAAATTCTTATGCAATATAGAACACAGTATGATATTTGATGCTTTTGGTAAAGTTCCTATATGGAAATTGGGAATGATAATTTATGATTTAGTTTTTATATGCATAAAATCTGTATATTTTTGTCTAATTTGCTAATGCAAATATATCTACCTACTCTAAGTATATTTATTTCCGGCTTTTCCATTCCGATCACATCATACGGTAATTATCGTTAGCGTCAGACGTCGTTGCTTTCCCCGGAAGAGAAAGCATGCCCTATTTATTCCCACCCGGTTTTCTCTTCTCGCTATACTCTCCTTGTCCCTACAGAAAAGAACAAAAGAAAGCATAAAAGTTGTGGAACTATAAGTTATCCATTCTTATTCAACGAGGTGTAATTAAAGACAGAATGCTTTCTCCGAATTCTCCTTTCCCATTTACTTTCTCCACAACTTCACACCATTTTCTTCCCAACTCTTTCCCCTTTACAACCAAACAGAAACAGACAAAAGAGAAGCACATTTGCTTTCTCCCATACACCAAGTAGCGTCTTCTGTTTTTGTATTCGTCAGTCACTTTCTCCTTGGACAGACAAAAAATAAGTTTTTGACACTAATGTGTATTACGCCATTACTTTCAATACACGTTCGAACGACTTCAAAGTTTGAACGTTTTGTTTCTGTTTTAGACTTTTTTCCTTTCCTTTGATAAATGAAGATTGTCATTGTTAAAATTCTCCCCTGGGTTTTTATGTTGCTGTCATGTTGAACAATTACAAGTTTTTTTTCCTGTAGGTGCTGTTTAACTTGACTTGGTACATGGAAGAAAGAAAGTGATGGTCTCTGCAAAGTCATCACACATCCTTTTTGGTGTTTTTTAACAAAAAAAACTCACTTTCTAATTTATAAACTTAAAAAACTAATCCAGAGAAAAAATTTGTATTCAGTAGGGTTCCTTTACAGGAGAAAGTAGGGAAAATGTCAAACACACTGTATTTTTTCCAAATTGAGTCATTATTTAGAAACACTCCTTGAGATTCCCCCTCCCTCTCTCCTTCTCCTCCTCCTCCTATTTTTTCATGTAAAACACGTTTCTTTTCATATCCTTCCCAAAAAAGTTTGTTATTGTTTGCTGGCTTTCCTTTATCGTACTTTCCCCGGAAGTTTCTTTTATTCAAGCATAGTCTGAATGAAGATGTAAAAAGTCGTTATTATGATTGTTATCTGCAAAAGACAAGCAAAGAATTTTTTTTCATGCATTATTATTATTATTACAACTTTTTTTCTCTTGTTATTTTTTCCGCAAGTATAAAAACAGAGTGAATACTTTTTGCATTGCTTTTTGTGTGTTGTTATTGAAAAAGTGTCGGCTGGAATATAAGATAATGTCAGGGAATGCCAACATGTGTTCAGCAAATCCCGTCGTATCAAATAGAGATCTTTACAGCTGCTGCCTCTATATTTTCCTAATCTCCTCTCTGAAGAATAATAGCGATGCAAAGATATGATGCAGATTGTCTTCTGTAAAAAAATAAAATTGCTTTCTTTTTGCTATTATTGTGCCGCATAATAGCAGTAGCCGTATATACAAAGCTATGTATACATATGTGGAACAAAAATAAAAAACATAGAATGTCATAAATCGTTAAAGCCTCCTTTTTTGTACATAAGCCAATGTTATATTGGGTCTATCATCTTTCTCCCATCTTTTTATATCATATCCCACTTAACTTTTATCTTATCATTTCATCTTTATGCTATGTTATGCTTTCAACTTGCTAGCTCTTCTGTGAAGGAATATGTAGACAAGCTGTGAAGAAGATTTAATATGTGTACATTAAAAAATCTGTATCCCATCCTGTTTTTATACATGGAGGTACTCCAAAAAATTTAAAACTCTTGTTTTTTATTTCATTTTCAATAACAAAGCAATGTACACCGACATAGCGTAACATGACTTGAGTTTCACACAGGCATAAAGATTTTCTGTATATTTTTAATGGCTTTCTTAGCATAGAATTTCTTCCTGGAGGATTTTTCTTTCTCAAGACAATATGAAATGGGCTGGGTAAAAATAATATGCGCATTTTATCCATGAGAAAGAGAGAATGTGTGGGTCGATGGTGTGCAAGTTCATAAATGTTCTCTGGCTTTCTCAAAGAAATTTGGCTTAGGAATGTTTGCTTTTCATAAGTAAACACAAAAACATAAAAGTAGTTGGGATAATATGTGCATTGGAAATGCGCACATAATTTTCCACTCTATCCAAAAATATTGGAAAAGATGAGCATTTTAAATATTCCAATATTAAAATATGTCACACAGGATGAGATTCTTTGAAAACTGGGTGAAAGTTGAAGTTGAAGGAGAGATTTCTTCAAAGGAATCTAAAACGTGGGGATGGTTGGATGAAAATTATATATGTGGCTTTGGCTTTGAGGAAGCCTTTCTGAGAGGTTCCTTGACATTTGAGACGATTATTTCTGCTTAACGCTGCTTTTAAGCAGTAAAAGATGAGGTGGTGGCGGTTTTGTGGTGGTATGGAATGCGTATGGGCTCTGCCACTCATCATCCACTCTTTAAAATGCAAAGTACCTCTGGCTCCTTCTCACACAAGAGGTTTCAAGTTTGCCAAACTACGATGAAATAATAGAGCCAAAAAAGAGAAAATGACTGTGATGGTGAAGCTGCTTTGGTTAGGTATATGGTTTGAGCAGTAGTATGCTCTCCAAAAAATTTCAAAGGGTTAGCAGATATATGGAGTGTGTAAATGGAAGGCTCTGGTCTGGCTCTGAGTGAGATGCATTTCGTAGGAACGGGAAGGAAACTACGGAAGTAGGCATAAAAAACCACACGGGATGTTTGCTTTCCTTTACTACAAACGAGTCACTACGGTTTGGGGGACATTCTAGTATTACGTTACCACGTTGTATAAAATTTTAAGGTAACTTCTTTACAGAAATGTTGTAATGTAATATGTAACTGTTTCCCATGCCACTTCTTCGAGAATTTTTTGGGTTGGATTCTTCTAGCTTGCTCTGGCTGTCTGATGTGTGTATGTGTATATTATGGTTAGCCAGTTCCCAGCCATCAGTCTAGTTTTCTCACATCTCTCGAGATGTGCACACATCATTGCAATCTTATACCTCTTTTATTGCTCACAGCGTGGAGAAAGCTGTAATAATACCGTTACCGTTTTTTAACTAGCTCTATGTACAACTTATACCCACTCAAACTCATCTCTCCTTCTGCTAACAAGTGAAGTGAAATGAGGTGAGTGAGCAAATTTAACACAAGTTTTTTACCATCAGCACACACGGTGTAGATTTTATACACATGTGTCCAATTCAACTACGGGGTTTCTAAAAAACTCTTTGTATTACAAAAACCATTTCTACTTGAGCAACTACATTTTCTCGGGCATGATATAATCTAATATTCTTAATCCATTCAACTTTGTAAAAAATTGCAACAGAGTCTATTGTTAACGGGAGTATGAAACCAGTTTTTTATCCTTTTGTGTGTCTTGTATGCAAAAAGTGAAGTGAGTTGTGAATAAATTGAATGAGCGTTGTTGTGCAGTGGTGCGTTACGTTAATTCTTAATCCACTTCCAGAAAACGTCTTGGAAAAATTATCCAAAAAGGGAAAAACTTTTTTATTGGGGCATTGTGACACTCAAATTTAATTAGAGTTTTGCAGAAGTATATATAGTCTGTGAGGGGAAATTTGGACACAACGTAAATGATAAGCCATTATATTAATTTAATCTGTAATTTAGACTGATTAAATTACAAGGACCACACATTAATAAACTCTTAAACAAGTTAGCATATGAATGAGTGGAGAATACCAGATTAAGATATGAACCACCAGATTTGTGTGTCTGTTTATGGCATTGCTTAAAAAGAAAGTTGGTTTCTTGGAATTCTTCAGATCAGAGACCTCGGACAATAAGGTGTATTGTTGTAAATTAAGACTAACTCAAAGAAACGTAGTGTTATTTGCAAAAGAGAAAGTTTTAATCTCTGTTTTGGACAAGCTCAAGCTATTATAATCAATCAAGTATTAGTATTATGGCTTCACAAAACTCTTTCCTTTTTCTTGTTAAGTCCACTTAAAATAGGATTTAGCACTTGAAAAAAGTGGATACCATACAACACAGATTGACACAATAAGTCTCCATCAAGAGCACTGTGTATTCTTACAATAAAAGAGGATCCACTTGGACCTGTCTGAGAGTGGGAACCCAGCAGTAAATCACCATCACACACACAACAGCTTTGGTTGCTGCTTTTCTGTGGGCTACGGTGAAAGTTGTTCAATGTAAAACTTACTTTATGAATCTTTATGCTTCCAAAAGTTTGTCAAGTGTTTGATTGCAGGTAATGACATGGCATATAAAACAACAAAGTACATTTTTATTTGTGGATATGATGAGTAGAATAAAAGTGGGCTAGAAAGCTTATATAAAATCCAGACTAATAAACTTACACTGTAATAATCCTAGGACGTGCTATCATATCACCACTTGAACTAGCTCATATCAAAAACCACAACATCCCCGTTAAGTGCATTCGTGTCAAACTTTTTATGTTACTTGGGGTTTTGGTGCCACGATATAACGATAACTATACAAGAGAAGAAAGGATTCAGATCCAAAAATCCGGGTGAAAGCAAAAAAAATCCTTGAGGAAAAACATACACTTGTATCTTTGGGGGTAACCCTTTTAGAGTAAAGTTGTTGAATCAGATCAAATTTAATAAAACCCCGTTTTTTCTTGGGAAGATTTTCATTGTAACTTGTTGGCAATTGAACAAGGGGGAAAGTACAGAGCCATCTGTTTCTCAACATATTTTTTCATGAGAAAGGTTTATGGGATGACTTATGGATGTACATTAGACCACTAGATCAGGTTTATCTACTACTTGTGTTTTTCCCAGATTACTGGAGAAAGTAGCAAACAATCCATAAGTTATAAGCCTCTTTTCTAAACTACAGCCAAGCTAAAACTCTTAGTTGCTATCTTATAAAAAACTATAACGCAAACCTCGGCAGATTTATTTTTTTTACAACGCAAGACAAAAAATAGTAAATCTGATCTCCCATAATAATATCTTATACTGGGAAAATAATTATTGTGGAGGAGGATCAATTTTACAATTTATTAGTAAGCCAACCAGTATTATCAATACACACAATATGGTTCCAATAAAAATCCCAGTTATTTTAGCGTGGTCGTAAAAAATAAGAAGTGAAGAGTGTGTGCACTTCACAATGAGTGCGTTGTTCCAGTCAGTGAAAGTTTTGCCGAGAAAAGCACTTTTCCCTTCGATGATAATGGAGCAGCATGGGAGCAATACTAAATGGAGTCTGAAGAATCCGTCGTCGTCTGGTTCGATGTCATCTTCCTGTCATTCGTCGTTGTCACCAGTTATTCACGTCAAGCAGCTTATTATTCCTCTGTTCCTCATTCTTCTAGGCAAGTATAGAATGTCATGTCTACCTATCAATTATAATTTGAACAAAGGAAAAAATAACGGTGATCGTTCGTGTATTATGTTACCATTAAAAATCTTAATTAAAACGTCATTGCATTAAAAGTTAAATTGGAGTAGTCTGGTCTGAAGAGGTTTTGATGAGTATCATGGTATGATTAGGTAATGAATGAAAATGAAGCTGGATGAGTAGACAAGAATAAAATTCATTTACGACTATAAAAGACAATGTGATAACAAAAGCATTACCAAATCACAATGGAAAATCTACCGTAGGCACAATGAACCTTTTTCTCTCAACTTAAACAACCAGTTTGAGTAGGAAGATTTTTATATCGTTTTAACATCCTCTGTAGATTTATTGTATTCTTTACGATTTCTGATAAACCCCCTTGAAAAAGCCTGTTGACAATGTTGATATGATGAATATGATATGATACGATGATACGAGCAAAAAGCAAAGTGTTCTCATGCTTTTGATTTATTTTCTGGTAACTTCATTTCATATACAATCATCGTCATCTCTGCAAAAACCTTTCTCCTCCCGCTTCTATTTTTGTTGTCTTTTTATACAAAAAATGAGAGATGGGATTACATTTCTCTGTATAAAATGGCACCATGTCAATTTCCGTCTCGTCGTCTTTTAATTCAGTTAATGAAACAGACAAGGCGAGAGAGACCATATGGAAAGTTTTATTTTTTATTGTGTCGCCTTTCCCTTTTGTTGGATATATTTTTAATGAGCCATTCTTGTTTTTGACACAATGTAGGTTCCATCCGCGACCATCATCCTTTTGTCAAACATAAATTCTCTCAAGTTAACAAGTCCACGCTTGTTTGACATAATTATCAACAAACAAAGTTTTTTACATGCTATGCGAAACTTTTTATTTAAAAAATGTAAAAAACTGGAGAGTTTTTATAAACAAAGTGTCCTGTTTCCAAAGTTAGATGATGGTATGTGATGCGTGATCTGTGACATATGGCGAACAACATAAAAGTAAAGTTTTTTAAAGTGTTTACTTTCAAAAGACACTTTTCCCCTTGAATTTTTAGAGTGAGTCGTAAAAAAGCGTTTATTTTTTGTTCCTGCATATAAAAATAAACTTGCTCTTACTCCAACTATCCAAACTAGTTATATAAAGATATCATTCTGTGATTAAAGTCTTTGGCGTTTGGTTGGAAAAACGGGCGACCGCAAAAATTTACGATATGGCACGTCGTCGTCGCGGGCTCTCTTTTATATTCGTTGTATATAGCTTCATAATAATAAGCCTCGTTAAAATTTCACCAAGGGAAATGGAAGTCACGTGCGTGCCTCTGCATATTATATATGCATGCATTGCATATGTAAGACATTCTGAAATATTATTATCAATTGGAAAAGGGTTAAAGTTTAAAGGAGTATAAAAGTGAATGAAGAAAAGATCAGAGAGAAAATACTAAATTACTCGTCTTCCCTTTTACAAACGATTTACTCCAGTTTCCTACTTCCCATGCTAAAAAATGCTTTCTCCTTGTAGCATATACGTACATATTATCTATTTCACCTTGTGTGCTTTGTATTTCATAATGAAACATTCCAATAATGCCCCTGAGAAGATAAAATGCAATCGAAAATGGTGAGCTGAAGGCTTAAGCAGACTTCAAAACACATCCAGTATTCCAACCATTCATCTACTTTCATCTCTTTTCTGTCTGTGACTTTAATTCCACAAGTGAATGAGTAGAATAAGTAATGATCTCAACGTAGCAGTCCTTGTTATTGTAGATTTTGGTTGGACTCTGTAGCTTTTGATGAAAAATCCATAATAGGTGTGCACATTGTAATGTATGTGTATCCCTTGAAGGGATTTAGATTAGATGTGATGAATGTATACTTTGGGAGAAAGGAAGAAGACAGATTGCAAACTGTAATTTCTCGCATGAGTTCCATCACATCATCATCAATGCCATCATCATAGTCTCAGCTCATCATTCTTAGGTAGAGTAGTGAGTACTATGTTAATGTGTACATGGCCTTTACTTTCACTCATCCAACTTTCTCCTGTAGACTGCAAATCCACCTTTATCAATCATCCGTATGTAGTCAATTTTAATGAAAAAACATGACAAGGAATGCATTGCATACGAAGTACGTTGAAATTAGACTGGATGATTGGGATTTTGAAGTTATATGGAATTTCCTGGAATTGGCGCGAGATGCATTTTGAAAATTAATTGGGATTTTTGTTTTTTAAACGAGTCAATTTCTTCGTCTTTTACTACGTTCACTTCCATCCTGTTTTATAATCATTGTCATGTCACAATAAAGCTTTCACTTTCACAGTTTCCTTTTAGTGGTAGAACATGTTTTGTTCTTGTTGACAATTTATTAAATTAGGCGTGTAACTTATTTACCCGTCTTAAAAATAACACAGCCAGCTTTCTCTCTGCTCTACTGCTTCGTCCGACAATAGCAAAACTCATCAAGGGAAGTCTCATGATTGCAAAAATCAAATACAAGGACGACACCAAAGGAGAAAGTCGCTTTTTATAAGTTACATAACGAGAAAGCTATAACCGGATTTTCTCCATATAGCCTTGTGTGCTGTTAATGCAATGTAAATTATTTAATGGGACGCTACGTCTCCATCCTCCATGTCAGATTCACGGCCGCCCATTCCAGAGAAGAGAGGTGGTGATGAGAGCATTGCGTAGTTTATTAAATACAAGAGGAGGGCGAGATACTTCCCATGGGAGAGCTTTTCTCTGAAAGATATAGGATGAGAATGCCCAAAAGTCTTTTTCTGATTTTCTCTATAGCTTCCTCTCCATTTACCATAAAAAACAATTTTAACGGACGGGAAAACTGGAACATGCTAACTGAATTAGCAGGCATGCATGTGAAAAGTGAAAGCACATTTTTGTAATCAGTGAGCCAAATCTCCGTTTTAAATGGCAACATTTTTGTAGGGAAATGGGAAACAGTTAGTGAGCTTTCTCCCTACAAATATTTTAATAAGTCCCACAAGAGAAATATTCATGTCATGTGTAGGCAGACGTGAAGGCATCATCGTGGCATCGCGTGCTATATAAAAAAGAGCAGACGTGTATTACAGTAGCGTGTGTTTGGGAGGAAGGAAGGAGGAAACCACTACTCCAAAACTGGAATGGCTTTCTGATTGACATTGAGCTCTATATTCCTTTACTTCTAAAGTAGCATGCCAAAAGCTAACAAATGTTCACACGGTACCTATTTTTACGGAAACTGGCTAAAAGGATGGGTCTCATTTAACAAGTTCAGTCTGGATTCATTCTCTTTAGGTCATTTAATTTATGGAAAGTTGGAATACCAGGAAAGAGTCGTTGCATAGGCTGATGATCATTTCTATTTTTAAGTCCACTTTGTTTTATTTTTGCAACTAATTCAAGTCCCAATTGAACTTTCATGTTTTTCCTCAAAATATTTGTGCAGTTTTCCAAGAATAAATTGCAGCTGACAAGATTCCAAAGGACACGTCCTTCCAAAATGTGTTATCCGTCTAAACTGCCACATATCTTGTCGCCAGCGGGATGAAAATACGTAGTTGAATTGGAAATGGTTTCAGGCGGCAGTAAAGCAATATTTGGTAATGACACAAAGGCAGGGCAAATTGAGATAGCGTCAAAAATTATTGCCTATCATTATATAGCGTTATATTGCTTTATATGTATGATAGTGAAACTGAATTGAATTGCATGTAATTCATGTTAATGGTATGTCACACAGGCCGGATGAAGATGTTAACCACAGCTGCTTATTGCAAATTCCTATTTTGAATGTTATATGGAGAGTAAAAGTCTCCTGCCATTTCCACACATTTCCCCCCAAGACGAAGGAATATCTCCAGAGGCGACTGTGACAGCAGCCATGCCATGATAATAACACAAACCGCTAAAGCATGAATGGCAGTATCGTTTCCTATTGTCATTTTTCGGTATGTTTTGTGGTAGTTTTGTGGTTGGTTTGGGTGACACCCGCAATTCCAGTTGGAAAGTGGTCATTATGGGATACACAGCAGAATTTTAATGATTTGCCTGATATTTTTGGCCAACTCTGCTCTGGTGTAGTTATGTTGTCTCCTGGATTTTATTGCAGTCGAGTATTGATATTTTACTACAATTGATAATGTCTTTGGCAATATCGTGGGTGTTTCAAGAATCCTGGTATAAAATGCTATACACAATCTGGAATCGAACTGTAATAAAATCCTGGGACAAAACTGCACATCAGACATTACAGATTTTCTTTATTCTCAGTTTTATGCTTTCTATTTGACTCCCATACACGCTATACAAGCTGCATTGGCTATTTCGGTATTTTATCGAATAATTTGGCTTGTGTTTCATATCCTTACATAATACTATTCGTTAAAATGTTTATGCACATCAAACATCGTTGATGTATTCAGGTTCCCTTCTTAAAGCTGTAAATATTTTGTAGCTCATGTCATTTAAAAGTAAACGAATTTTGTCTTCTAAATGGGAAACAGCAGCCCAGCTTAAATTTCCAAACTTTTTTACTCCATTTTGATGCGGATTTTGAGATTTATTTTAATAATTCGTTTGAGTCTCAATCCATCACATATTTGAAGCACAATTTGTACAAAACAAGCTGCTACTTTGTCACGGTTTGCAGTTTGAACTTAATATGACGTGCTTTTATACGTTCTCTGATTTTTGGTCATTGGTATTCGTCATTCACCCTTGCAACTAGTTTTGTTCCAAGATAAAGGGAACTTCTCAGTAAATCGATAGATTCTTTTAAAGCCAATACGCCAAAAAAGAATCCGTTTTATTTTAAATTCTTGTATGCCAATTCTATTTTAAAACAAGGCCAAACTAAATGCATTGTAGCAGTAACCACTGTCCACTCGAATGGTTTTAACACCCTGTCCATATCCATTATCGCCAGTTGCCGTCACATACACAGCCCTTCGTTCCAAGTCAGCATAAAATTCTCATAAATCAAAATATTCCTGGGGTACATGACGAATGGTCAGTGTATGAATCCCTAATTTTTTACAATGTTTTACGAGATACTGAAACTAAAACGTAAAGTTATACATACATCCTTAAAATACCACATATTATTATTCTACGTCTGATTTTAATTTTAAACTGAATCTGTCGTCCAGGCCTCCAGATCCATATGGCCGCCGCACTGCGGAAGAAAATTTTACAGTTTGGTAGAATTTGATCAGTTAAGTATAACGAATAAATGTTTCTCCAAATGTATCTGCTGCACTCCTCCAATGTTCCGTATAAATGTAAAAAACCTGTCAAAAACGTAAAGCAGCTAAGTGTGAAACTGCATATAATATGTAACATTGAACGATACCATTTATACAGACAATATAGAATGCCCAACTTCCTTTCTATCCAAATAAGATAAATTGAGTTACATATAGGTTTCGGCACAAAATGGCATTGCAGATTTTACATCTCTCTCTATTTCACACTCATGAGCATCTCAACTGCAGAAGGAAAGTGAGAAAGACATTCCTGTGCAATGATATTATCTCCTTCACACATAGCTAGAGTTGGATTGGAAATGAGATGGTAATGGAAAGTGGACATGCTGCAAGTCTCGTTTCACCTTGCCCCATTTTGCTCCCCAATCGGAAAAAGTACGAAGAAAGTCTAATCCAATCGGTTTTATTGAACTTTTTAGTGAATGAAGCTATTTTTACAAAAACAGATGAATTCTGCGTATTATGAGCCGTGCCATGGTATGAATTTTAAAGCTGTTAAAAAACTTCTAGTTTCATGCGTGTTTTCCTTCTTTACTGTAGAAAGTTAGAAAGAATGAAACTTTTATCCATACAGATATATTAAAATTTGGAAGTTGAAAGAATCCCATACACACATGTCTGTTAACTTGAACTTCAATTTTATGGATAGATCAGGATTGGGAGGAATATGTATAAAGAATAATGTTTGTCTTTCTGTGTTTATTTGCAGGATTGCGAGTGATCGACTGTGACGATTCTGAGTTTAAACTACTCAAATATTTGATGAACAACTATGATCCCTCTGTCCGACCTGCAGCTCACCACTCCAAAGCGCTCTCGGTCAACTTTAGCCTTTCACTTCATCACATTATTGACGTGGTAAACTTTTACTTTAAAAAATAGTTTGTTTTATGGAGATGTTGACAAAGGCCAACTTATTTTTATTTATTCTATAGTAAATTGAGGCATATATATGTGTGCGTGACGTGACTAACCTAACCAATATAATATGCAGTAACATTACTGAGGAGGTTTGTGTTTATTGTCTTTGTGTGTAGGATGAAAAGAATCAAATTCTGACCACGAGCTGCTGGCTATACTCAAAAGTGGAATGATTATCATTTGAAATGGAATGCCACCAATTTTGGTGGGATTGAAGTGATAAGACTGCCCTTTCACCGTGTTTGGCGACCTGACATTATTCTTTACAACAAGTAAACGACAAATCCAAGAAGACTTTTTTAAGTATATTTTAAATACTGCAAATTGCTTACTTTTGAATTGCTTTACATTTTAAGCTCATTTGAGGTGTGAAGTAATTATAAAGAAATAAATCACACTTTTCTTTGCTTCCTCCTTTACATTTCCTAATTTCCTTACCCACGTCATGTAGCATAATGAGTTTTTCCCAGGGTATATTTCCGTTTATAAATTATTATATAAAAACATACCGATCATAAGAATTTTTATGGAGATTCTTTAAAAAAAACCTTGTCTATCATCTTTTGTATTACAAAGTAAATATCCAATTTTACAGTAAAAAAGTGCTACCGAAAAGAAATTTGATGTATGTACGTGCTTCATAAAAATGAGTGTATGAGCAATCAAAAAGACTATAAATCAATGTCCCATTCAAACTGTTTCCAATTTATACAAAGTTATCTAAGAGAAAGCCAGTTGTAAAAGGCGAGCAACGGATACATCATGAGAATCAGTCAAGTGAAAGTTTAAAGAGATGCGTGTTTTTGGCAAGCTGAATCCACAAATATTTGAAGGCTTTTCAGCAACCTGTCACATTAAGATACAAGGGTGGGATGATTGATGGTGATGGTATGTCATGTACATAATATGAGGAAAACAGATGGATTGACTGAACAGGGTATTGCAGTCATGAGCAAAATTACGTGTGAAAAATTGCAAACTTTCTTTTTTTATCCACCAATAGCATATACAGACTCTCTTAGCAATTTTTTAACAAGAAGCAGCAACCTTTGCCTGAGGACCACAAGTTTATAAATGACTATTAAAAGTGGGAGACTGAGACTAACTAAAGTTTTGTTTTATTTAATTCTACAAACCCAATTATTGATGCGTGTTTTTGGCAAGCTGAATCCACAAATATTTGAAGGCTTTTCAGCAACCTGTCACATTAAGATACAAGGGTGGGATGATTGATGGTGATGGTATGTCATGTACATAATATGGGAAAAGCAGATGGATTGACTGAACAGGGTCTTGCAGTCATGAGCAAAATTACGTGTGAAAAATTGCAAACTTTCTTTTTTATCCACCAATAGCATACGGACTCTTAGCAATTTTTGCCTCAGGACCACAAGTTTATAAATGACTATTAAAAGTGGGAGACTGAGACTAACTAAAGTTTTGTTTTATTTAATTCTACAAACCCAATTATGCATTACTAATTTAAAAGCATATTTTTCCTCCGTCTCATGTATTATGTCAGGAACGGGAAGTTAATAAAATTTTACGAACCGTTTAAAATGAATAATCTGCAAATAAACGAGGAGAAAGTTTTAGTCATTTTCATTCATTCAATTCGCCTCCTCTTCGCTTTCAATTTGCATAGCGGGGAAGAAACTAGAGAAAGTTTTTGTAATTGCCTTCTTATTCAGTAAGAGAGAGGTTCCATGCTAAATTAATTGAGTAAAGTTGTGAGCTTTGGTTATACAAAAATATGGCCATATAATCTAGTATCAGAGTAAGGTGTCCCCTTGCATATTAGAGAAAGTAAAGAACACAGCGTAAATATTTGCCCTGCCTTGGCCAACCCAATGTTTAGCTCTTTTCTCAAGCTTTCCTTTGTCCTCGTCTTATATAATATTATGTTGAATAATTTTAGAACAAATTAGAATTGGCTGAAGTATGCAAAACTTTGTTAATTAGTATTGAGTACTGGCAAACCCGAACCTGTTTATAAATAAACTCTAATTAGGTCTAAAGGCACCGAGGAAAGGCGATGAAAGACAATACTTTTGCCCGTTGTAATTCAATAGTAAAAACAAGGACGTTTTTAAAATGCACGTGTTTTCCTTTTAATCTCAAAAATTTGCATTTTGTTGCAGTTGTTAAACTGAGAACTACACTTGATCATTTTGTATCCAGTTAAGAACTAAAACCCAGTCCAACTTAAACTTTTATTATTGTTTGCCTTGACATGTGTGAAAAATTGCAGCTATAATTTTACTTTACACCAGAACACTGCACTAATTTAGTCAGATTTTTGTTTTATATGGGTAACTACACAGACATCGCTACCGGCTAAAATTCCCAAAGTGAGAAAGTTTACAGCGGTTCAGGTCCCTTTGCTTTCTCCACCATCCTATTTCCCGTCTGGCTTTCACTCTTATCTCGCTTTCCCCTGTACAAAAGCATGCATCTCTAAAACATGACAGCTGCCTACTCATGCTTAACCATGGGCAAACATCCAAAAAACGCTATTGTTCCCTTTTTTTCTAATCTATTATATTTTTGAGACACGTACAGCATTCTTGTATGTACGAAATACGTGTACCCATATCCGGACCATGCCCTTCCCATCCTTCCTTACTATTGTGCTGTTCTGTTACATCCGCCCGCAAAATCATCCTATCCAACAGGCTGTAAATTTTCTTTTTTGCTTATTCCTGGTATGAAATTGATTTTATTCTGTGTATTTTTTGCCGTTTTTATGGCGGCTTCCTCTGGAAATTGGTATAATAAAAAATTATTTAAGACTTATTTCACCTTTTGGCTAAAAGATCTCACCTTTTGCTCTCACAGCAAAATTGAAATGACAAGGTGAAGCTTGTGTCAGGACAGGAGTCTTGAGTAAGGTTAAAAGATTGTGATTGATGATAACTCCATCATATTCAGTTCACTCCCTATTTTCCACGTCGTAATAATCTGAATTGAATAAGTTGTATGGTTTCTTATCTAATAGACCTGTCTCGAATGATGTGACGGGCTTTGAAATTTTTTGTACGTGCTCAGGCAAAAATTTAAACCGCATATTATCCAGCATTATTATACAACATGTTTCATCCTTTCACCATATCCATTCTCTTTTACAAGCATACAAGATTATCTGTCAAAAGGGATCTGTAATCCGTGTATTTCAGTTGGGTTAACATTTTCTTCCTGTAAATTCTCATCTTGCATACTGCATAACGCTGCGTAAGGAACATCCAATATGTACTAGAGCTCTACTACAAATGAATATATTATAAATGTGCTGAGGCAACGTGAGATGTTTGGTATTTTTAAGTTATGAGAAGCCGATCATTGCCAGCACTAGATTTCTAGTGTAACCTCGTATTGCATTGTTCTCAATGAGATTTCTAATTACATGAAAATGCAATTACAATCATCTTCGTAAAACAGTATTTAAAGGTCATTTTTAGCATTTCCTAAAAAATCATATGAATAAGATGGTATTCTTAAAATTGCAATCTTAAATTCTGAATATTAGGAAGAACGTTGTTATTGTTATTAACTTGTCAGTCACAATGGTTCTCTTGACTTGGCATTTCACATCTTTCTCGTTTGATACAATTTGAGTTTTGGAAATCCTTTCTCCAGAAACAGGAAGTTCCACAAAACACTCAAAGATGAGTGGCATAGTATAAATTAGACAAGACGTTGTAGCTTCTGGATGGAATGATCTCTACATAAAAAAGACAGCTCTAAGTATGTATGGCATACTATATTGCCACTTGCTACACATTTTGTCTTATATTTTTTACAACATCATAAATCGTGCAAGCGTAGCAGTTATTCCTCAAAAATAGAACGAGAACGTGACAACACGTAGCAAAATACAATTTCTTTAATATTTAAGACACTGACAAGATAACATGATTTCTACTGCCCTTCCACCCATGCAGTTTATAAAAATGCTTCAAAGTTTTTAATGAAAATAACTAAAAAACACACGTACAAGTTATATCCAGCAAACGTCTTCATTCATCAATACTGCCGTGCACTACTCCAATACTAATGGTACTTGCTTTCTCTTTGGAGAAAGTAGAAAGCAAGTTTAATAACTACAGCGGGGTATCATCATCAAGAAAAGATTTAGCGTAATGGGCTGAAAAAAAGTTGAACTTGAGTTCTTACCAGAACCATATTTACCTGGGAGAGAGTTGAGCAATAAAGAAAATACTGGATTGGGTTTTATTATACCTTTTGCACATTGCCAACATTACCATAAATAATTCTTTTTTATTCGCTTCACTTCATCTAATCTCGTAAAACCCCATCAGTCCGCGTACTCCACACGGAATCTACACACAGGCCATTTCTTGCTATAACCAACGTGTGTGCGTTTTTTAATATGGAATATAAATCAAGACTTTTCCTGTATAGGTTTCCTGTTGTGGTTTTGGTTTAATTTATGAAATCGATGCAGTAGATATTGCCTATATTCCCACAAATACTGTATGATAGAGATACGTTGCTTGCTCAAAATGTCTTATTTTAAAATGAGCAAAGCAGATTTCACTAGTAACCCTCCGAATCTGGATGAATATACTTTATTATTGCTTTTAAAGCAACAACGTTGAGTAATTTGGGTCAGTCAGTCAGTTGCAGAGTATAAAACGCATTTTTTATGCCTTGTGGAAACAAGATAGCCCTAGCTTTCTTCCTCTCATTTTATCATGATAGCATCCATCCTGAAAAAAAAACTCTTTAAAAAGTAGAGATGGGATTTTTGCTCAAGGAGAAAACAAGTAAAGCCTTTGCTCTGACTAGGGAAAAGGATTTCTATGCATTTAGCGAGATTTTCAGCTGTTTACAAGGAAGAAAGTGATCCTGCAGAGTTTTTCTCTGGTGAAATAGTAAAGATGCAGTGAGAATCTGGGAAAAAGATGCTGGAGGATCTTGGGAAAATGGAATCAGGGCAAAAAATGTTTTCTAGATTTTGTTTGGTAAAAGGTCCAAGTTGGGAAACGGGTATTTTTCGTATCTTGATACAAAAAAAAAGTTAAAACTAGTTTTCCCTCAGCTTAAAAGGGCTTGTGCCAATTTTCAGCCTTGGGCATATAATTTCTGTTACATTTCCTTTTAACGACTTTTCTCGAATCTCAATGGCTCTCACATTAGTAGTCGGACAATAAATGTATGAATGTATTTAGGTATTTAGTTTTATTGCAATTGCATCTCGGCAGAAATAACAGCAAGAACTTACAAAATAATTATTATTTTAGGTTGACATTGTAAACGAGAAAAGTCGTTAAAAGGAAA
>JAHZNG010001808.1:0-14147 GCA_027744375.1 Orchesellides sinensis | reverse complement strand
TGTACATTCGTAGAAAAGCGAACTTTATTGTAAATATATAGGAATGCATGCATGATTACGCACGTAACCGCCTATTATGTAGCATAAGAGGCTTTACGCAAAAACAGAATAAAGTGAAAATTCGTTGATGCCTCTTTTCTCACTTAAAAAGCTTACATGCAAAATATTTTTGTTATGTAGTATATATGTTGCATGAAAAACTTGCAGATAACATTTGGTATTTAGTGTTTTGCAGTATTCTTGGCACGATTAGCTGTGGTCGTTCGTTTGGCTTTCTGAACCTTCCTATTCATTCGTATAGAGTTGCTTTATTCATATATTCGCTACCCTTTTTAGTTTCGTGTTTTATACGGACAACCGTACCGCTATAGTTTTACGTAAGTATGAGAGGACGTGTTTATGGTACAATATGGTGTAAGTTATATGGATGTTAGCATATCATCTCTATTCTAAAATGTGAGATTACTACATAAACTTTCCGGACGACGGAGGAGACCGCTGTTTCCTTGTCTGACAACTATTTTTCGTCATTTGTTTGAGCAGCCTTATTAAGCACGTCTTGTACAACCAAGAAAAAAGAGGGATTTGTGTAATGTTCCGGATTGAAATTGATACATGAAAATTTAGCAAGAGATGCATGATGGCATTCTGCCGCTCCAGTTGTTTTATTTTTTCTTTATGTTGATTCCACTTCTACTAATTTTCTGTCTTTTTCTGCTCAGTTCTTGGTGGCATATAAAGCAAATGATATTCCTTGAAACACGATTCTCATACGTGATGCTCAGTTGCAAAGTGATTTTATCTTGAGCGGTTGTTTTGTTGCTTGAATGGATGAATGGAGTTTCAGGTATTTCGCATACTCATAAAAAACGACATAATCCTGGTTCAGAAAACATGCGGCTTAACAAGTTCCAGAGATGAATTCGGTCCATATTTCAGCTGCATTTTAAAGGTATATGAACATATCATAAATGGTGGAGGGTCTTTTCACTCAAGAAGTCCCAAAATTTCTTCGAATGTTTTTATGTCTGTAATTTACCAAAAATACTTATTACGGTTTCCTGCGAATAATTTCCTTTATTATCATTGTGACAGTATTGAATGTCTCAATAATATCGGATTTTGTGAGGTTAGATTATATGTGCACATATACATATGCATAATTTAGAGCATGGACCGCATGTGGCATATCGTGTGTCGTGAATAAGAAATTGAACGAGAAATTTGTTTTGTTTTCCAGGAATCTATCTATGTGCTCTACTCATGCCTGAGGTATTATTAAAGTTATAGGTCCATTAGTATAACCCACACTCCACATTACCATTGTCCCAGTCATCCTGGTACATTCAACGTAGGTACATTGTCTAATGCAAAGGGTTTCTCTATATTAAGTGAAGCACAGAAAAGTATTTGTAGTTAGTAAAGTTAACACAGAAAGTTAAAGTTGGCTGAATTGCACTTGGCTAACAGGCCCAAAGGTGTCTTTATCCCATTTAGTGGTATATACAAACTCAACCTATCCAATAATACCGTTGATAGAGCATGAAGATAAGCTGAGCTATGCTGTAGGAGTAGATTGTGGGCAAAGAGAAAAACAGTGGGACTTTCTGTAATGAAGCCGCACTAGGACGTCTACCTCATGGAGTTGTACAGATGTACTAATAGTAATAATCATCATCATAATAATAAAGGTACCGGGGGGAATTGTCTACTTTTATGTGACTCGATGGACTTTCTTTTTCTCTCTTTCTCCTTACTATATTTTCGTTTCCTGTTATTCTATAGTATAGAAGTTAGAAGTGGACAGGTTGGTTAGTGTTGGTACGTTAAAAGGGAAAGATTCTGACAAGCTTCGAAAGCACTTTAAGACTAGGGTTATACAGGGCAGCTTGAGGATTGCGATTAATCGATGGCAAATCCATCGTAGCTTAGAAAAAATTGCCAGTAGCAAATAAAGTAAAATTAAAATGTCGTAAATTATCGAGAATTGAACGGAAAGTAGAAACTTATTTGATGGAATTACGTTCTGCAAGGGTCGCAATCTCAAT
This sequence comes from Orchesellides sinensis, assembly GCA_027744375.1. NCBI lineage: Eukaryota > Metazoa > Arthropoda > Collembola > Entomobryomorpha > Orchesellidae > Orchesellides > Orchesellides sinensis. Next base: position 12,099 of record JAHZNG010001808.1, on the reverse strand, counting down.
GTGTTGATCGAGATAAAAATTTATTAATTTATACAATGTGATTACCAACAAATTATAAGTCCCTTGCTTTGTTGAGACATGAAATTCGGACCAGTGTTGTCTAATTCTCGACAGAAGATACCTAATATCTCATTAAATAGGGGTCATCTTTGTGCAATACAAGTTTTTCAATGGAGTTAGTTATTTAATACACCTCTATATGAAAATGCTATATGCGATCATGAATATGCCTACACAAACTAGAATGTAGTATAAATTTAGGCTCTTATATTGCGTTCAAAGTAGTAATTCAAGTTTAGTAAACAATTCACCCTCTTAAGCTTCAAAAACAAAATTAACCCCAGCCGTAGTGTTTGCTTTGGCAGGAACTTTAAGAGTTTTTTATTTATAACAGGGAGGAAATACAATGGCTGCCGGGTAAACCATATTTATCTTACAATCTTTTCAACGAGAAGTCTAACATACCAAATGTGATGGGTTTGCACTGATAAATTCTAACTATAATTTTACAATACAAACACATCTTCCCGTGTCAGTCTTTTTGTCCATGTGACAAAAGCTAAGCTTAATGAAAATAAAAGTGTTGTTTTTGTGTTATGTTGTTTTACGGTGTAGTTTACTATCCTTGTTACACACGTTTATGTAGTTTATAAAAAGCCGGAGGAATTCTATTAACTGTTTTGTTAAGTCAGGGTGGTCTTGTCCCAAAGTTTTACTATGCTGTAATAGTATTAAGAAGATATCGGCAGTGCGTAATACTGTAAAACATTGTCCTCCGGAATACATACACATAGAGTCGCAAGCACGAACAAACTACCATGCGTGCATTAAGGAAATGAAAAGGAAATTCACATTTTCCTTCTTTAAGATCTTTTATCGTTCAGTTGCATATCCGTGGAGAAGAGGGAAGGAGAGGGTTACATAAAAACTGGTAAGGCTCAACTAAACAATATCCTCTATCTCAACTTTGGTCGTCTCTTGCTCTTCCTCTCAGTTGCAGGGAGTTTTCAGGGATTCCAAAGAGAAGCTCAACTAGAAATAGTCGGTTACCCACATGTTTTGTTGTTAGTTTTACTGATTTTAGATTCAACAACAGAGATTAGCGGCTGGATTTGCATGCATAAACTTTTTCCCTACTTTCGTAGTCTTGTTTATATAATACTTCTTCGGGTGAAGTTTTATAGATATGTCTTAAGTCGTCTGAGGCAGTGTAAATATGCCTTCCCCACAGCTTTTTAGAATGATGAGTTTTTTCTCCACACTTTCTCCTTTTCCTTTCTGAATGTCCTTATCAGTCAAATGAAGAATTATCTGTATTTTCTGCACATACTTTTTTCACAAATAAAAATAACGGGACGGTTTTGGAAAGTACTTTATAGTGGTGGTGACATTTGCATATGGTAAGAAAATCTAGAGACCAAAGAAGTTTTTTTGCTAGAGAAAGTTCTAGTCCAACTAATCCAAGGAACTTGTCTTCGTCAGTCACGTGGTTGAAATTTTGTGCTCTGCTAATTTCTTGATTCCCTTGACGGTGCTCTCTACCAAAAATTTATTCTACGCAAATTGCAAGAAAAGTAGCCTCGGCATTTTAGATTTAGGGGAAGGTATATCATTGTTAAGCTCTTTTGAGGTGTTTATGTGGATTATTAGTGATAATTTTGAAATTGTTCTTTAAAGATGAAAACTCCAGTACAAAAACTCGACTAGAATATCTTAAGAGGTTTTTATTTTAAAAACCAATATCATTATATAACATTACGCAACGTATATGTTGCATTTTGTCTGAATGTACAAGACGTAGTACAGATAGCTTCAGATGCCAAGAAAATGTAAGAAACAGAGGCACTACCACTAATTTGAACAATATTAGTTCATTCTGTAATGGAAAATAAATTTTCCTTCCCTGAAGGTTTCCCATAAATCTATTTTCATATATGTCACGCATGCATCTCACACTCTCAGCGGGTAAACCTTCTGTATATGAACCATACAATGCACCTAATCAATTCTTCTCTTTGCCATGCCATATTAATGTAGGCAGTCAGACCTTATAACACCAGAATATAGTACACTTTTGCTATGTATGCTTCATGGTTTTTGCTGAAACTAGCAAATAAAAACCAAAGCCCTCGTGATTCAAGGTAATTCCTGGCTTCATCATCAGATCCAATACTTTTTTCTCCACATGACGAGTTGAAGATATGCACATGAGAGCCTCCCTCCACCTTCTAACGACATAGATTCCTGATGAAACCAATTGGCGTTTGATTTCGTATGCTGTGCATACTGTTTTTTCATGATCTTTGGGGTATACCTAAATAATTCTCATTTGGAACGACGGGTAGCCTCCATAAAAATAGTTGAACCTCTGTTTCGGTTAGAAGGCTGGATCAAGTGTAAATGTAGAAACAAAATATTATGGACGCGTATTTGATTTATCTTTGTTAGAACGCAAACGCATCATATGAAGCAATACTTACAAATTTAAATTATTTCTTTATTTGTTGGGCTTAAAAATGGGATACGATGTAGCTCAGTTTTGCACCGTACAAATGGATTTTTTTGCAAGTGTCTGCAATTCTTTGAGCATTATTCCCTTATAAACAACAGCAAGTTTGGCGTCGAGGGCGTGTGAAGAAATGACGATAGATGCGATGGCATTAATGGAACGTAATATGCATGTAATTTATGACTGTAAGCAACGGCCCAGTCAGTAGAGAACTTTTATGCTGCATCAAATCAAGCAAATAATCATAAAATTCGCATGAATGTCGCCTTGCAATATTCGCCATGAAACTTTGAACGCCTAAGTTAGATAGGAGATCTTTGTGCTGGTAGGGCTTTCCACATCATGCAGATTTAGAGAATGAATAAGAATACTTTGGGAAGGATGCGGTTAAAATGAAAATGTAATTACCATGTTGAAAATTACAGTAGTTACTGAACTGCAAGAAGTTTGAAGTGAATCATTGATTGAAAAGTAGTTTGAAAGAGATACAGATGTGGTTCAGAGAACATTGTATATAAAAGTAGATTAAACACAAGTTTTATTTAATACCGGCTCATATATTTTCACACCAAATGAGTGATTTAATGTAAGGTATTTAAAGTCTATTCTCTTTGGAGAGAAAACTCTACGCAAAAGTTGAACAGGCTATTTTCATCAAAGTTGCAGCTTGCAAGTAGAGAACAAAAGTAATTATATTCCTAGTAGAAAAGTCACGTTGTATGAAATGTGAAATGCATTTTGCATTCGGGAAAACTTTTTGGCGTGTAAGAATATTCATTACGCCTGACGCCAATCCATGCTGACTGTTGTGATTCACAGGAATTTAATATTTCATGTAAGGATCTGTACATGATATAAAATGTTTCCTGATTTCCTGTCAGTAATGTAATACTGCAGGTAAATAAATTTTGTCTGTGCATTTATGTAAATGCATTCATAATAGTAGCCAAATATTTCATTCGTATTAAATTTCATGCTGTTAATTGAAGTGAGGATCGATGCAGGAGATTCTTAAATTCTCATAACTGCCGAATTACTTTATAGCTCATATTGCCTAGAACTTATTTCTACTTCTTTTAATGCCATTTGACAGACAGGTCACATTTGATAGCGTCTTTTCTTCTGTCCCTTCATCTAATGAAGTTGACTGCCTGACTAGCTGTCTAGAATGATGGACTGCATAAAATGACTTGCTTTTTACTTTCATCTGAATGTCGGCTGCTTCAACACCATATCTTTGCATCGAATGTACACATTTCTAACATTTGCTTGGCTTGTTTTCATCCGGCTTACGTTTGTGTTTCTTCCTTATTCTCTCTTTGTTTGAAGACAGAAGACATATTATATAAACGCGTGCACTTGTTCTACCATCTTTTGGTGATGGAAAAGCAAACGTAGTCTGTATAGATGATATGTCGCACACGACACAAAATGCACATGGACTTCCTTTCTTAAACATGTTTTTAGATACCCATCAACTTTTTAGGGAAGGCGTTTACTTGTCTATCTCTAAAAGAAACGCATTCGTTATTACTGACAGTTTGCCAATGTTATGACTATACTTACACATAAAGGTTCTACAAAAAGACAAAGTCAAATTCTTCTCGCATCCTCGTCATCGTCTTCTTCATTTTTTGATGGCTTTTAGTGATACGTTGCAGCCTCTAAAGTCAGAAAGGAGGCAGAGTGCTTGACGCATTTTTTTACTTTGTAAATGAAGTTTCAAAAACCTAGATCATACAATGAAGTATTTTTTATCTAAAGAGCCAGTCACACGACGCGTTTTCCCGGGGAAATGTACCCAAAATGAAATTTCCCTTGGATTTCCCAAACCTGTTCTCAGGTACTGCGTGAATTAAATGTTTACCATGCTCTGTATAGCGAGGGGGGGACGGGGAGTTGAGCTGCTTAAGTATTATTAATATTATTATATTTGGCAAACAATACTGAACATGGGATATTTTCATTGCAACGTAATAAAGACCCTAAAATAAAGAAAAATGCTACTTGGCTCATGTTCTGATTTCTTTTGCTTGAAGCTGAGTTCACAATTTTTAAAGCTGTTGTAAGAGAGAAAGTTGTACTTGAATTATGGTTTTGTTCAAACTCAACGTTTATGGCTGTTCCTCGATTAAGAATACATGTTTTCACGCTTTAATATATAACCTTTAACCGCAGATCAGGGAACTTACATGGAACGGTACATAGCGAAGTTCCAGTTTTCGATGCGTCCTTAGGGCGAGAGAAATGCTGTATATAACTCCGTGTAAAATGTGTTGCAAAAAGCCACTTCTGACAAGTAAATTATTAATAATCACCAACGCGCTTTTTTATTTTCATATGAATGTCACACATGGCTTATTGAGACGATAACTCATATGACGCTTCATGTGAAAAAAGCTGTACATGAGTTAGAAAATATGGGTGAAGGTGATACTGGTATTTGTAGCAAATTATCTCATTTAAATGCATATTACTAAGCTATATCAGTATATTACAATATATATAAATCAATAAGGAGACTAACCAATGATCAAATATCTTGAAAGACGCCTTCGTAATTCTTCAAAACATAAACACAATACATGCATTAAATTATAATTGAATTCTTTGTTGTATTTTTTAGGAGAAATCTCAGCAAACGAGGAGGAAGACGGAGAACTCGGTGTAGCTGTGATCTCTCTGACTCGCAGTCACAGTCACAGTGCCAGTCAGAATCATAGTCCTGCCCGGCACCCGTCGGATAAGCCTTTATCGGCTGTAATCACAATGACAAACAACAACAAAGACTCGTCTTCATCTCCCTCCCTACATAATTCTTCGACTAACCTTTCAACCCCTCCTGTAAGTGGAAGCAATAATGGAGGTGGTGGTAGTAAAGTCCTTTCCTCCTCATCAACGCCAACAAACTCTGACAAATCCCAAATTCCTCCTCAAAATTCTTCCTCCTCATCACCAAATCCTCATAGCCAAAATAATACTAGCGGGTATCATAATGGTCATGTCCCCTCATCTTACAATAACGCAACACATCATCCAGCAAATTCGGTCTCATCTAATGAATCAGGGTGTGGGAGCACCAGTTCAAGCACAGGAGGTGGTGGTGGTGGTCACTACAATGATCGTTACCACTATACCAGAGAAAACTACCGTCCACCACATCACCATCATCACAGTCATCATCACAATAACCACCATAGCAATTACAATAGCTCTTCTTCTCACTATCAAGGTGGTGGGGAGGGGTCAAGTTCTCGGGGTGAAAGGGGAAGTAGCTACCACTACTCCAGCCACCCACATGGCCACAAAGAGTACCAAAATGGATATCACGGGCCGGGTCATTACTCTGGATACCAAGGAAGTTCTTATTACAGGAACTCCCATAGTAGTTATAGGAATTCCCATTATAATAGTGGAGGTAATGCCAGTGGTGGTGGAGGCGGAGCATCTGGAGGGGAGCCTTATAACGGTGGAGAATCTGAAGGGTATCATTATCCTCCTTCCTCGAGACCTTATGGAGGTGGCCGGTTTCGAAAGTCGAGGACCTATCCTGCGTCGAGTTACTACTATGCTAATGGCTCCTCCAAATCTTCCGTAGGCTCTAGCAACAATACCACTGACAATATCAACAGGCCTTCTTACAATCAAGGTAATGCTACTCAAATCACTGTCTGACATTACTCAGATGCATGTTTGTTAAAAATATAGCAATTATAATTTCTAATGTATTGTAGGACATGAAGTAGAAACTCCATCAAATTCGATATAGTATGTTGTTCTCATATTCTTAGCTTGCCCCTGTAGTTAAGAAAATACCGTATGAATTGTCAATTGGGTTGTGTTGTACATTGTAAACATTCCAACCACGAAGTCAATGTTGGTTTTTATATCGATGTTGTGGATGTGGCAAAGTTTGAAGTTAAATTAATTAGAAACTGTTAGCAATGCATAGGCAGTTGCGCAAAGTATGTATCCTAACGGGGCTTCACGTAGTGCATGACATTTAGTACAATTCATAGATGAGCTTGTGAATGCTCCCGTTCTTAATTCAGAGCAAAGTATCAGGCATTTGGCATATAACAGGAATTCAGCATTAACGTTCCTATACGCACTTCCTAAGGAAAACTGATTTAGTGAGGATGCATCCGGATGTTTGCCTGTTCGTATTCACAAAATCTACTTAGGTATGTATATGCTTTCATGTATAGGATATAGATATTTACTTTTAAGGATATACCAATTTCTGTATTTTTATCGTCTGTTCTCAGCTGGTTACATAAAAAACTGCGGTTTATTTAGGCACTTGTATATTATTAGCATCTCAGTTTCACCATTCTTCCGCGTGTCTAAACGTTGTTGGTCTTCTTTCAAGATTTTGTTGGTGAGAAGGCTAACCCAGTCAGTATTAAAAAATAGAAGTGAATGCATTTAAATGCCAAGTGTCAACTTGAATGCTCTGTATAATGTTAAAGTGGAGGTCGTGTTGACATTTCACTGCTCATTCCATTCACTATTCTACTCCCCATATTATTTTTAATGTACTGTGAAAAAAAGAACTTTACCATTCACCATGACTCACCTAGCTATAAGCACCACCGCAAAAACATTTGTCAGTGCCAGCAGGCCAAGCAAGCACAGACAGAACCAATGAATGAGTATAGGTCTGTGGATTGAGGGATTTAGCATAAGCTCAGCAACAAAGACAGTGATAATCAAAAGTCTAAAAACGCTACTTTGGCATACTCAGAACTGGAGTTGATAAGAAAGCTGTAATTAAAATTACATGAGCGGTCTTCTCTATCTTGTACGAATACAAGTTACAAGATACGCCTTCATTACATGAACAAAAATTATTCAACTCACAATAAAAGAAACTTATCCTTTTGAAAATAATACAGTAGCTAAGAATTTTTGTTTGTAATGAATTAGGTAAATAACAAATAAACAAAGTATTCCTAACAAAAAGATTCCGTTTTTATAAAGTTTGTAATACAGAATTCGTCCTTGTTTTATTCAACTAGCTATCAGTATCGTAGCCAGTTTTAGTTACTTCACTTTAATAAGTACATATATCCTCAGGTTTATGAGTGGGTATTAAACAAGTCTATTGTATGGTGTATAGGTACGTTGCATGCGTGGTACACACATTTTTCAGCGTATTGTTATGCCTGCATTTTATGACTTCTTTTACTCCTTTCTAAGCTCAATGTGTTAATTATTATTATTAAAAATTGACTTGACTTTGCTTAGACTGGAGAAGGTTCTTTTGTATTGTGGCCTGTTTCAACAATAGACTTAAGTAATGTATATCTTATGAATGGATATAATAGGGAGCTCGTCAGAAAGGTGGTTGAAATGAAAGGGAGAGGTGTTAATTAAAGTAAGTGTTAATGATGTTTGAGGGTACATGAAAAGAAATAGAATACGTAATTTCATTTGGCTTTATTTAATGGCTTTGTACTGGTGTCCCTTGTTAGAACTCTGAAGTGGAAATAGTTCATGCAGTTTTAAGGCTCAACTTCGAGCATTTTTGTAAATTAGGATAGATGAGCACATTAGTAACACTTGATACTTGATGCTACATCTGTCACTAAGCAGTCAATACGGCAGGTTACAGTAATCGGTTCTAGTCATATTGAAGATTTTGAAGTTCAGAGGCTACCCTTGCATGAACTCTTGCAATTATTGTTTTAACTGCCTCATGCATGAAGTTTTAAATTACTAAATTTAATAGTGATATTGAGCAGTTAGACACCAGGTGCAGAAGCATCAGATGCTGTTTCTAATTATACAACCTTATCATACCATCTATAGCTAACGATGAAACTTACAATAATCGATATGACTAAAATTCAAATCAAAGAAAATATAGAAACCTGCTAAGTTGGTTATAACGTTACTGCTTAAAACCACCTGGCTGTAATGATGAAAGGGAGGTATAAATTATGTATTGTATAAATCTATCTNATATAGAAACCTGCTAAGTTGGTTATAACGTTACTGCTTAAAACCACCTGGCTGTAATGATGAAAGGGAGGTATAAATTATGTATTGTATAAATCTATCTATACTTGGATTGCATTTGTGTTGAATCCGAACCTGTTATCCGATAAAGGCCAAATTCTAATGATTCCCATAAGGTTTACAAACAAATGTTGATATCAGTAGCGTTTAATGAAAAGCTGAGAAGAGACATTATATTATTCCTTTGAAAACTTAAAAGTTATTAAATCTTTCTCCACATTTTACTTTGGGTGAGCTGGAAGTAAAAGAGTAAAGTTTTTCCTAAACTGAAAAACTAATCTGTCAGCACTTTCGCTCAGTTCTGCGTTTTGCTACCAAAGCACCTGCCATCTCAGTCAACCAAGACAGGCATCATTGGCTCTATCAATGGAATGGGATGCCAGTTGGAACATGGAGAGAGTGAGGAAGAAAGAGGAAACCCAAAGCTCAGCATCTCATTTCAAAGTATTATGGTAGGCATAATAACACCTTTGGGAACATTAATGAGAAGTTTTCACGAGATCTCTCGTTTTCTCTAGTGATGAACTAAAGTTTATAGTACGTACATCCTATATGTATCTAATGCAACCAAGCACCCAGTTTGAGGTTGGCCGAATTAATGTGAATGGCTCTTATGACATAGTATACAAAAAGATACTGAATTTAAGTCATCAAGCAACTGAGAGAAGATACATATAGGTACAGTTTGCAGTAATAGGTACCTTCAAAAATGAAGCCATCATATTTCTGTACATTTTGTACATAGAGACATACATACTATGAAAGGTGTTCCAAGTTGCCGCACTTACTTTGTCTTCTCAGATTTAATTTCAGCACTACGTTTTGTAGAAACATTACACAGGTTGGAAAACGAGAGAAAAGTTTCCACTTCCAAGAATACAGATTTCAGTTTCTCCCTCAATACTAATGTAGGAGAGAAGTATCACGTTGTATGTATAATAGTCTGATAAGAGTAAAATAGGGTATTATAAAGGCACCTTACGTGTGAAAGAAGTCTTATTAACGAGATTTTCTATTATAGAGTACATTTACACAACTTAACTGTTCTATTAGGTTAACTTAATAACTTGAAATGTACACTTAATGCTACCGCAAGTATTGAATATATAGAGAGAGATTTCGTTATTTTTATTGGAAGTACACTATGCATGAATAACGGTGATGTTACTAAAGCGCTCTCTCTCTCTTTGATTACACTGTTTTGGAGCAAACGAAATGTTCAAGGGGAAAACGAAAATTAAGCTTGGTACAACGTTGATGGGGTTCATGGGTCTAGGTAAAAGTAGGTAATAATTTGTGGTAGCATAAAATCTCACTAAGTTATCTAATTCTAATTTTATGGCAAAAAGCTTTGACTGACAGAAGTTTGAGCTGGTGTTCTGCGAAAGTCTACAGGACTGGCACAGGAAGAGAGTTTGGAAAGCGAGGAATAATTATATGGGCACTCAAAAACTCACTTTAGCTGCTGTTACTTCATTTCCCAATATTGCATGTTTGAGTATGCATTGGAACCATTATTTGGTTAGGGTGATTTGATATGCAGAAATCTCTACAGTCGCCTCCATCAAATGTCTCATTCTTAAGTTCATAAAGTGTGTAAAAAGTAGCTTAATGGGAAATAACCGTATTGGAAACGGGCTTCGCAGTAGGAGTAAAAAAGTAGAGAGTTATTTTTCCTGAAAATCAAGGCCATATACTGCTGACTGTCGGTTATTGGTTTGAAACTAGATAGTACATTATAGTACACACACGTAATTATAACTTTTTTACATGATTATACAAACACAGAGGGTGCAATACCTCAATTCTTATATGGAAAAGTTATAAGCTCGTACTAGATTGTGAGAATTTTAATGTTTTTTTGCAATCATCATTATAATCGGCTTTATTGCTCTCAGGCAATTTCATTACCATAGTTTAGAGTTTTTGTTGGCTACTTGCCTCCTCTGTAACTTCTCGCAAACTACTGTGCTCCAATATCTATCATTTAAGTATTTTTGGCTATGTTCTTTACAAAAACCATGCATACAATTGGATTTCATTGTGGTCTTTGCAAAGGGACTCTATTCAGTTTATACTCTCGTAATAATTCAAAGCACGATGATTTTTCGCATCGTGTATTTCTTGTCTCGGATTACGGCAGTAGTATAAATTACAGGCGATAAATTTTCAACAAGCTACCCCCTTCCAATTTTTTGCCACTAATGGAGAAATTCAGAGTAAGGATCTCGTACTCCTTTTCTTTCTAGCTAGTTCAAGTTGATTTCTAGAAATTGATGGATTAATATCTGCTCATCTTTGACAGATCCACTGTCATGAAATATCACACATACTTTTTATGTTGAACTAGTAGGGGAAGTAGAGAATGGCTTGTGTAAGTTAAGAAAATGAATGATTTCACTACTTGGTCTATCTTAAGCAGTTCACATTATCATTGACTTTTAGCTCTCCTTCATTTTTTGTAAAAATCAATGTCTGACGCAGCATTCTACTCATGTTTTATCGAAAGATACTCAAAGAAAGGGACAGGCTGAGCACATATCATTTCCTTCTTCACCCCCAGAAAGAAAGCGTCATGAAGAAAGAATTGTCTAGTGTCGATTTCTTATATTTTCGTTAAAAAACTGTTTTTCATTTCTGTACATGGCTTGGTGTAAATGAAATGTAAAAATCATATTTCTTTTATACAGCCGTAGGATTTTCTCCTGTCTTTTGGGCTGTTACTAGAAGAAAAAGAGAGCCCATCTGCATGAGTAAAGATGTTTGCATGCATCTGGTGTGGCTATGATGGATCTTTCACCGGATGAAACACGTCGGTTGCGGCCTGCATGCCTAACAACATCGATTTCATTCTGTAAAATATAGTAGTATTTTGTATGAAGTAGACCTCACGAGAAATCCTGGTACCCTGTCGAAACACCAGTGTTGGGATAAGGATACAGAGAAAATTCACTGAGAAATCCTGTGAATCCAGTGGTTATGAGTGTAAATGTTTTATGCCAGCCGGGCGAGTAGACTAAGCTACAAGACATTTCTTCCAAAATATGCTACTAAACTACCAAGCTAAACCGAATCAACATGGGTATAGACAGCAGTATCAAGTAAAAAGAATTCTTTCTCAGGGATCTTTGCTTGTTCTTGTACTCTACGGTCGCTGTCTCGTCTGTTTTTGGTCGAATATATCATACCAAACAAGATTGAGCATTTGATGTGAGGGTATGAATGTCTGTAGACACGTGATCAATATTACAATGCAGTTTTAGCCTATGTTCATATGTATTTTTATACCTAAGTAATGCATATTGGTGGTACCTGCTGGAAAGTAACCAAGTTTTGCGAGAAAGCATATTAGGACAGGGAATATAATTGTGTACATACACAAGATTCACTTGAATGAATATATATGAAGCGGATATTTCTACATTATTAGGTAGATTTAAAGAATGTGCAAGGGAAGAATATGAATGCATTGAGGAAAACATGCTTATATTCACTTAGAGCGTTCCACATTCGTTGAATAGGATAAAGTTACTGATGCATTCGTCGCTGCTAGTGGTGCTGCTGTT
>JAHZNG010001807.1:0-11829 GCA_027744375.1 Orchesellides sinensis | reverse complement strand
CGCTTCGGTCAATTCGTTTTTGAGTTATCGTGATCACAGACACACAGACACACGGACACACGGACACACAGACACACAGACACACGTCAATGGTAATCACATAAAGCATCTTCAGCTTCGCTTTCGCTGCTTAATAAAACTACATTATAAGCTGAAGTTGTGCTAGTAGTAAATAATATTATCTTATCGTATACTAATAAATATAGCATTTTTGTGTACACTTTGAGCCGGCAGCTGAAGTATAAGCCACGCTGGTGCTGGAATTCTGTAATACTTTTCACATTCCCAACGTTCCACGTCAACCGTGACCGAGTTCCGAGGATTCCTTTTAAAATGGTTTTTAAGGATAAGAGTGGAGAATAAAGGAAAAAACATTCATTCCTTATCTTCCTCTTTGTGGAAGTTTTATTGCTATATAAAGGAAAGTTGAGACCCTTTGAAATAAAGGCAACCAGACTAGTCAACAAAAACTTGAATATTCTAGCAAAAAGAATGACGTCTCACCCTTATCTTTCCAAGATTATAAACATCATTATACATATATGAATGAATTTACAATACTTTCACGGGAAGCTTGTAATAATGCAATACGAGCTCCGCATGCTACCAAAAAAAGCATCAATCTCCTTTNCAATACTTTCACGGGAAGCTTGTAATAATGCAATACGAGCTCCGCATGCTACCAAAAAAAGCATCATCCTCCTTTATTTTCATGAGAAGTATAGATGTCTCGCGCATTCTATCCTTATCAAATGTACGATGTTTTTACTCCTCCTTTAATTCAATTCACATACCGTACGACCTTTTCTTTTGTGGTGTGGGTTAGAATACCTACTTCCAATAAAAAATCATTTTGGTAGTAATGAATTCTGCATAAATTTTGAGCCGAGGCTGAGCGTTGGCTGTTGCAGAAACAGAGTGTTCATTCATTCAGTTCAGAGTCTCATAAACTTACTTACATAGTAATCGGGTAAGGTCCGTGTAGAGTACAAAGTAAAAACTGGAAGCAGTGCAATATAAGTGTTAATGATCATAGCCAAGCCAAACGTCATCGCATCTTTTCACGTTCAAGTGATTTGTAACTTTTGGATAAACTCTTAGTTAAAAGAGTGATGAGAAAGACCACTGTAGTTATAAAATACAAATGCGGAGTTAAATATAAATTACACAACCTTTGGGCTTAAGAGGGCATGTGTTGGATAAGCTCTCACATTGAGCAAGTTTATTTATATCACGTGAATTTGTTCTGCTTTTCACAACCTCCGTTATCATTACCACCATCCCTTCAGTATACCTTCTTCAGCTGCCTGTCCTGGCTCTATGTGTGAGCTGAGCTTAATTACCAGGGAAAATTTCATTTGCATTTAATTAATTTACTAGGACAGCACGACCTCAAAAACGCTGCTAAAAAAGAAAATCCCCGGAAGTTTTGTAGACTTTGGGAATTTATTGCACCTTTGCATGCACAACATACTTACAAAACTCTCTTGAATGGATGAACTCTCTCTCTCTCTCTTACGTCCCCGTCCACACTCCAAAAGTTGAGAGAAGATCAGAGCAGTACAGCATCTCTGGAGAACATACAAGTCGCGTATAGGTACAAACATAAGATATATATGCATACTCAAACACATCACACATGGTAAAGTAAAGTATTTTCGGGTACAGTTAAATATTGTAGGCTGAAATGCAACAAACAGGGAGAATGAACACACACGTTCGTGCATATTAGCCGTGGGAACCATATTATTCAAATGTTGATATTTTCACTTAGACATGCCCTTACACCAGGCATTCACTTCTGCTTTGAAAGTAAGGTACTAGAATGCATAGGACTTTTTTGTTTATACATATTATTTGTATTATGCACATATGTTACACAGCTATATTCATATTAGTATATCCCTTGCTTTCTCTTCAAACTGAAATCTACCAACAGGGTGCAAAGTGAACTGGGCAGCTAGTTTGCAGTAGTTTTGAAGAGTCTGTGAGTGTAGTAGTAAGGCTCGTACTCACTTATTTTTCTTGCTCTTTTTTGCTCTTTTCACTTTAATACAAACAGTTCTTTTACTTCCTTCCTGCACTCCTTCCTTTCTTTCTCACTTGGTTCTCTTTGAATTCAGCTTTCAAGTACCACGACGTCTACAGCTAGCTGTCCCACATATACATAACGCTTGTCTAAAGGCTTGAGTACTCAAGCAAGTACTGTGTGAAATGTAAACGTTGGGTTTGGGTTGTATTTTTTACTTATATACATAAGCACCTTGCTATAATTTGTATGTCAAACAGTTTTATATAACCGAGCAGGTTTGGGTTTCATTATTCCGAATGAAATTTAGAACTCACCATAGAAAACAACAGTCGACTGGTCTCATGAGCTCCATGATTCTCGTCTAGTTTCATTGAAGTTGCGACCAAACTACTTTACTATATGTGTTCCACCATGCATTTTCTGTTAGCACCTATTTTATATGGATATAAAGCACGTATTACATCTCTGGCTGATGTTCTACTTTTAGCTGCTTTCTGCTGGTACGTAACGAAAGAGCAATGTGATGGCTTCTGCTTTCACTCTTATTATTGTTATTACATTCGTGTATATGTAAGATCATACAACAAGCTTATATACCGCTGAGCTCATTTCCTTAAGTTTGCTTGCAATCAGTTTCCGTTTCCTTTTCAGACATTAGTGTTTTGTAAAGAGTAGTACTACCAAGTACCAACTCGCAGAATCTAATATAACCTAAAATATTTATTGAGACGTAAGTACATCTGTATATGTAGGTGAAATATATGTAGTAGCATTTTGTTATCGCTTTTTTGGCAATGGTCTCACAAATGGACCTAGTATGTGTTTGCCTATTTAGCTAGCTCACTTGAAAATAAATAGAATGGATACTTTTAGTCCCATGTTACATATAGGAATGAATACTTTAAATTCTCAAGTACCCTTTTACCATCTACCTCATAGAGCATTACGTGAAAAGAACTACTTTCTCTTCTCTGTTTCAAAATGGAAACGAAATGGTGACTGTGAAATATAGACATAAATTTTTTATGTCGTGTACAAGTGTTGTGCACACACCATCCAAATAGTTTTGACTTTCATTGGAAACTCAATTAATTAAGGAAATTTTGGAAAGAATACTCGAGTCAATTTTAGGCCCTATATTTTATGTGAATCTTGTTTCAATAAAAGCAAATTACTTTGAATATTCCATGCTGATTAAAACGTGTATTTGTAGATTCCCCGTAATGTTTCTCTTGTTACATTTTTCTAACCGGGATGGGTACACAGGCTGGTATTTTAGTAAATTTGTCCATGCCTGGATACATGAATTCCGTTCCGTTGTTTCTTCTTTATAATTAACGTTATTTGGAATTTGGACTTCATCCTAGAATAACAGGCAGGCATTCTTCATAAGCGTACCTGTGTTTGCCTGCCGATTTCTAAAGATGCAATGAAAAAAAGATAAAGTGCAATACAAATAAAGAAGTATTAAAACAGGTAAACTTTTTAAAAGAAGATGCAAATACAGGAAAAGGTAGAATTCCTAGAATAACAGGCAGGCATTCTTCATAAGCGTACCTGTGTTTGCCTGCCGATTTCTAAAGATGCAATGAAAAAAAGATAAAGTGCAATACAAATAAAGAAATATTAAAACAGGTAAACTTTTTAAAAGAAGATGCAAATACAGGAAAAGGTAGAAGAACTTTTATTTATTTAATTTAAAATTGTTGCAGTCTATTGAAATCAAGTTCTTTGTTGTTCACCATCATCTGTATTTGTTATTGTCATTGTTGATCATGGGTAGGATGACATGATCATTTGGGTAGTTAATGAATGTACCTAAGAAATACTACAAAGTTAAATAGTTTAATGAGATAGATTAGCGGTTTACTTGAAAATCAAACAAAGGCAGAGGCGGAAGTAGCGTATTTACTTTTGCGCTTCATTGAGGAGTGTATTGTGCTTTCACAATAAAGCTCAAGATAAGTATAAACGATCTCATTATTTTGAACAAGGAATAATGACCTTTGAGCTCAAAGTCTTTTGATTCTTGATAATCCTATTTTACTGAAAAGTAGACCTTCATACATATTCATTGGAAAAGCACGAAAAACCCCGAAGGATTGAACAAGCGATGGAATGGAAATGACAGTTTGAAAGTCAACATTAATCTTCCTTATTTACTAAGTATTACGAAGATGCTTTTTCTGTTTTGATTCTGTGTATTGTGTATATCATGTAATGAAGTCAACATCCGAAACTATGTGTATAACATTACACTGTTCGTTTGTAGGTAGCTTTGAAGACACATAGCTTTCCTCGAATTCTCGTGGCTTTACTATTTTAACATACTCGTTGTAAATTAGGGAATACCTGAACAAAATTAATTCTTCATTCAACCCTTTTAATATAAATGCCCCCAAGTTTCCCACGAACGGTAATACCAAAACAAGTATCCCCTTATCAGTAGCTACAAATTCAGCTTATCATCTAAAGTTGAATCTTAAACCCCAGGCTCTCTTCTTACCTTTATTTAAACAACTGCTTGTACCGCTTACAAGTTACATTCTACACACAATGTCAACTGTCAATGGCAAAACCCAATTGCTTACAAACTTTTCTAAGGGCTTTATAAGTAAATATGAACCTATACAGTGGGACTTATTATGGAATTTGAAGACAATTTTAAAGTTTCCCTCTTTGAAGCTTCAAAACGTAATTTCCAAACACAACTTTTATTGCAATGAGATAAAATTAAATCTTGATTTGAAAAACACCTAAGCAGTCATTAATTGTTTTTTAAAAATTATATAGGAATACATATACCTAATCGGAATTATCGATGATTCCTTCCTAGCTACAACATATAAGTTAACAAAGTATGTGTGTTCCACGCGAGTCATTTAGTACATTGGGCGAAGTGCATTTTAAAAGGCTTGGCTTTTTCTAAATCCTAAAAAAAACTTCCTGTTTTAATTGCACACGTCTTTGCATACTGATCATTGTTCATCATAAAATATCTTGTTGCTTAAAACCTGTCAACAATAGAAAGGTGTGGTCCAGATATAATGGGGTGAAATGAAAGGTATCGGTACATCAATTTATTTCAAATTTAAAAATTAAGCAGTTTGCAGCTTACTTCATTCTGGCACAGATGCTGAAGGGTATTTCTCACAAAAGCCTAAAAAGGATGAAGTTCGTATAATTAATATATTAGGGCTCGGTCAACCTTAGTTTCATATATATGTACATATACCCTGCTCCCCGATCACTACTTGAGCATCGAAGCAGCGTTTTAATGCATTCTGTACTGATGTCGGAATTAAGATTACATATCTACAGACCAAACGACATTAAGACTAATTGTGCTATCATTCTTCTGAAGAAAGTTTTTCTTCTGGGAGTCAATGAAGAAAGCAGTATGTCACACATTGATTGCACTGCAATAAGTGTAAGCACATGGTCAGACGTACGCATACTCGCCAAAATGCTGTAATGTATTTCTAGATCACTAGTTATAGTCTTATTGCTAAAAGGTATGTGTTTCATCAAACTTACAGAACTGACAAACCAAACCAAGCAGAATCGATGGTAGAACGAGCAAAGAAGTGAAAGCGGAAAAGAGCTGAAGTCATCGAAAGCCTTTAGGGTAATTTGTTCCATAGAGATCGAATTCAGAGAGTAAAAGGAAAGACTGTGCAGTATCAAGTTACTGCATATGTATAGCTAACTTCTTCAGCTATAACAACCATCTACGTTAAAAGTAGAAACGCAGCAGGTTTTTCCTACCCTCATTCTAGTTCTGCTTATACCATGTATGAGAAAGCTGACTGCAATAAGAGAGAGCATTGTAGCCCTTACAAGGATGTTTTTTTTTTACTTTCGTAGTGTTCAGTATTAGTATAGCATACAGTTTATGGTTTTGTATACACTCGATCTTGGATTCTTGGCTTTCGTTCGAACACGAATTAAGTCCCATCCGTTTTTCTTTATTTCTTTTGTATTCTTTTCTGGTGACGTCCTAAAAGATGGTCGAGGACCAGCTTTATGTAGCCTAGTATACAGTATAGAATTTGTTTGTCTGGTAGTTTGACTGCTAAGGTCCTCCATCCCTGTCTTTCTTCTAGCATAGCAGTATGTTTCTATTAAAATAATGCTTTAGACTCCAGCAGGAGGGATCAGTCGTGCATCAGTTTGCCTTCGAGTAAAAAAGGAAAAAGTATAAAAAACTGTGTTGTAGTCATAAAGGTTACAGCTGTAAAGGGAATAAAGAAAGGCGCGAACCACAGTATTCTTACGTATATATGTAAAATCTCTACCGTACAGCCCAACCCTTTAACCTATACTTTTTTTACCCTAAGCTTTAAATGGCCACCAATTTCAAAATGTCATTACCACAACCTTGTTTGCCAGCTTACATATTAAGCAGAGAAAAATGTTGTTTCAGCACATTTACTGCGTAGAAAAATTATTGGAGATTTTACGGGAAGTACATATATCAAAAAGAAAGTATGCTCTCGTCTAAGATTTTGTTTAAGAACATAAGGTATTAGCATGCAACTTTGCTCTTTCTTCAAAAGTCCAAAACTACGCTGGTAGAATGATATCGTACTTTCATACGTACATGTTTTCAAAAAGGGACTTGAAAATTCCGACGTCCGACAGGGAGCCATAACGTGACTGCTAAGAGGTATGTAACAATGGCCACATGTATAGAAGGTACTTGTAGTACATAGCAATTCATGTACATCAAAGGAATCGAATGGAAATATTATACGTAGCACACAAGAAAGAAAGTATTAAGAAAGATACACAGATACAGACGTGGCAAGTCTTGAGCATTGAGTTGGGGCAAGAGTTGGGAAGAAACCGCGAGAAAGTGTAGTTTTATTGTGATCTGAATGGTTGTAGTGGTCGATGTGGAATTTCTCCTGTCTAAAAAACTGTCGAAAGATGTTCTGCTGAAAATTCTTGAATGCATTCTTGAAATGTATACTTATATAAATGTATGTATAAATGATGCGGTACTGCTGTTGTCGATGAAGTGCATTGGAATAAGGAAGGAAAATAGCTTCTGACGCATGATAAAGGTCTATGGCCTAACCTATTGGCATGCATGTTATCCTTAGGCACACTGCGAGAGAAAGTTGAGTTAACCTAATACGCAAGAAGCAGGGATAGGAAATAGACACATTTTCCTTGTGGTATCGGTTTAACACACAGGAGTAGGAATTGAAACGTGCTTAAAATGCCAGGTATTTCATGCATGCATTGGTACAAACACATAAAATGAGATCATTGGAAGCCAAGATGTCTTCAATTTATTAGACACTGTGATCTATACATCAATGTTTTACCGTCTTTAGAAACACGGTCCATATAATATCACCCACGTCCGTAAATTAGATACGGATGTAATAAAATGAACGTTCGTATTTCAGCTGGTAACTCTGCGTTCAAGCAGGTTATGCTAATTTCCGGCGTTTTACGTTCTATCCAACTCTTTCGTACACCAAAAATTTCATATACTTAGCATATTATGCAATTTCTTATGTGTAACGGTTACTAGCTAAATTCAATGATAGCCAATTAATAGAGTGGCATTAATGCCTTTTCCTTATATCATTACTTCAACGCAGACGAAGTTTAAGGTTTGTTAGACATGGCTGTATTGAACGTCTGTACGTATGTGTGTGTTTGTTATTTTTAAGAAATGAGAATGAATGGATGGCTTGGATAGAAGTAGATAAACGAGCCGGTGCGGAAATATCAGGCCGAGCGACTAAAAACTTTCTCTGTGGTAGACACGGCCATATATGTAAAAGGGCAGAAGACATTACGTCCAAAAGCTGTGACATCGAGGTTTGTTATTTATGCTATAGTATTTCTCAGAATATATATAAGCTCTCAGCTGCAGAATAGAATTAAATTGGGAAAAAGAAATAGATCACGATCGGTTTTTACGGATTCTCTGTTTTGTAGTGTACCAGCACCATACGTGTATATATATTATGTGAATAATGCATGTATCACGCAACGCAGCACGGATATATGTAACATGAAAAACTCATCTCTTCTATCAAGTTACTTTCACTCGCTTTGAAAAGACATTCCTTTTTCTCTTATACTCACTTCGGTAGTACAGTAATGGCACTTGAGTCTTGTCAGTTTTGTATATAATCTCCTTGGTATGAGTATAGATAACCAGCGAGGGGTAGAGAAGGAAAGAGAAATAGAAAAAAGGAGAAAAGCAGGACATTCCGACGTTATCCAGGAAAGAGTGAAAGTGGTTGAGGACATTTGCCAAATGTAGTTTTTTGAAGAAAGAAAAGAGAAAGGGTGGTAAATTGCTTTCTATCTTCGGAACAGTAATACGAAATGCGAATGGCTTGGCTTTCTACTACCATAGTAAGGGACTTGCGGCAAGCAGGAAGCGGAATAAGGGAAATGCTACGTATGTATGTGCATATATATTGAGAGATTGGTATTTGAATGTAGATATACACGTACATTATTATAATTTCATATTCAATCCTATTATGTGTATACAAGATGCATTTCATCTTAACAGGTTATCTTCGTTTGCTTGCGGTTGTAAAACAAGATTGTGAATCTTTTGTGCAAAAAAATGTAAATAGAAGGAAAAGAATAGTTTGTATAGTAAATCTTGTAACATTTCATACGCCTTTCTTAACTTCTATTGCAACCAAGGTACATACATACCCGTATGAATTTTATCTATAAGGAAAATAACGGTGCGTTTCGGGTTTCGTTTCTTTCAAATCGTTAGACTTTTTATTTTCCAAATGTCGAATAAAAGGTAGGCATATAAGCTCACGTGCTCATCAAGGCTTTGTAACATCATATCTGCATATAAAGAACTTTTTCATCTATGTACATGTTTAAGCTTGCAACAATACGCTGGCATGCTTATGCTAAGAATGCATAGGTAAAAGGTACTCAAACTGACACATTCGACAATTTTGTCTAACCGATTGGGAATACACTTACTAAATTAGCAGTTGCCTAATTCACACTAGTTGTTTGCAACATGTGATTTTATTCCTTATTTTTAACGATATAGGGGCTATGTTTGTGAAAGGCACTGCACTCGGTTTTAGCAATAGAAACACTTTTAGTAATTTAAGCCGGCAATTTGGCGTACGTTACAATGATAGTGGGGACGTTTCCCTCAATCTCAGAAGGCTGTAAAGTATCAGCTTGAAATGGCTGATGACGACAGACACAGTAGAATAATGCTTTCTTCAAGTTCTTAACGTTATCGACTACATGAAAATGTCAAAGGACTGCTGAGATCATTATCTCATTCTCCATACTCCATAGGTACTTCTGGTTGTAACGCTGCCAAATCCTGAAAATGCTTTTCTTGGAGAAAATTGTGATTAAAGAATGCACGGAAATGGGATGAAAGTACAAATATAAAACTGCAAACTTGTTTACACAACTGCCTTGTCTGAATGGCAGACAGCAACAGCCCTATGTATACATAGGCAGTACAAACATTTATTTATAGTCTCTCCCACAGACACACAAAGAAGTTGAATTGTTAAAATTATGGAAATGGACAAAACTTGTCTCTTGCAGCTTTTATTCTTCTTATTATGTATTATCTGAACGGGTTATTTTATGCAACCTTTACCAGCAGGAAGAAGGATAACACTGTAAAGTAATTCCTTCATTCAAGGTCGTGGCTACCCAACACGATTTTTCCAATGTGGAAGGTGTCACCCAAAAGCGAATTGACAAGTTTTGTTGCGGGTTTTAAATTTTTTATACATACGACTGGAATACACAAGGTTTGTGTATATATACCTTATTTTACCTTTTCCTGAATATAGGTATGCATTACTTGATGCATTTCCTACATTAAGTTCGATTCCTAATTCCTATAACAGAAACGAAAGTAAACGTGTGGAACTGACTTTCTCTGTACAATAAGGTTCGGCAGCGAACATCATAAGATGGATCTTTGAAAGGGATTACCATAACATAGTATTTGTCGCTTTTGGCTCCATTCTTTCATATAAGGGCAGACTATTTCCATCTATAAGCTTATATATGTTTACTTAGACAAATGCATTCGTGTAATCATTGTTGCCGGCCTCCTTATCTTCGTCCTTTCTTTCACTAAATCTGGGTCACGACTTTATGATATCATTGACTGAGAATGTCTATTACTCTAAAAATAAGAGCCAGCTGTCAGATCAGCTCTATCCCGACTGGCTCACTTGATCCCTTTACGTTTTTTGTTGAGGCACTGTAAAAAGTATTGCTGAGTGGTTGAGAAAAGGTTTGCCTGCGCTTGCACTTTGTCTTTTTATATATACATATTATAAAGGCAATCTCAGCCCATTTACTTGTTCCGAAAGGCGGAAGAGGAAAGGAAAAGAGCTGATTGCGAATCTGAAGGAGTCGTGTCGCTTCATGTCCTGAAATAAATGTTCTATTAGTATGGTTCAAGTTTAACAAGATGGCTAGATTGCTTTAGAAGGTTCTATTTTTAGGTACAAATATAAAGACCGTATTATACACTAATTGACTCCTTAAAATGGCAACTACGCTATCTGTTATTTCCATCCTTACGAAAACTATTGTATACCCGTTGGAGGTGAAAATTGTAACATTTTAGATCAAACAACAGATAGGCATCTGTTTTTCATGTTTTGTGCATGCAGGCAAGAAATATTTTATGAACTTATTGAATCTTCATAAAATTAGTAAGCTTACTTTTTAAAATCAGCATATTATCAAAACATCAAACGCAGTTAATAATGTTATTAACTCATATTGTCTGCTTGAATGAAAAATGTTTTATATTTTAAAAGTGGGATATGGGTATCAGAAATGCTTGCTCATTTCAATATTTTAAAGTGCTTTCTATGCTATACGCTTAGCTTGTTCTTTTTGAATTTCTGCTTTTTAGAAGTAATGATAGTATCTGATATGAAATTGTACAGCAAACTACAACTGACAATTGATATTTATCAAACTACTCAAAGTTAAAAAAAATTACATAATTCGAATACATTCTAAATGTTATGTTGTTGCTTTTTACAGGTGATGCAAAAATCATGCCGGTGTGCCTTCATGGTAGGTGAACTTACGGATAAGGAAACGATAAAACGAATCGACGAAATCCTTGAAAACCATTATCAGGATCAATTTGAGATTCTTCTTTATAAGAAAAATAGTAAGTTGACTTATTTTGATCGTAGCTTGTCTGTAAAAACATGAAAGCATTGTGTTAATGAATGGAATGAGTTTTTGGCTATCTTATCATCCCTGTCATTATCCCGTATCTCAAGTTACGCACATACAATTTTAGTTCTTCATTGAACTTAAACTTATCACAGTGCGGTAATTGCATTGCACCGTGGACACTGTACGGAGGTTACTAAACTTTATAGTTTGTGCCGTGCGTGTCTATTTGCTCAAGGTCATAGATAATTCATAGTCTGGAAAGCTAGCTGAGAAATAATTCACCCCCTTGTCTATTTTATTTAGGAAACCGTTTCGTGATACGAGAAAAATCCCATTTGCTTGTATCGCATTTTCCGCCTTCTAGACAAAAACCTGCGTTGTAAAACTTTTCCTGAAGCAGAAAATGCTAGAGGAAAGCCTGCACATTACCTATTACAACTCCCGCAGCCTTGTGTAATGCATTAGATGCATACTGATGTTATCTATATTTCATTAATGGGCTAAAGTTCTTGGAAATGGGGGTCGATATATCAGGTGATATTCGATGAAATATTTCATGAGTTGAATATAGAGTGCGTATTTAAACGGTTTTGGGA
>JAHZNG010001806.1:0-11373 GCA_027744375.1 Orchesellides sinensis | reverse complement strand
AAGCATATCAACAGTTTTTCGAGTTCAGTCAAGTATAGGTTTTATTAGTCAAAGTAATAAAATAACATCTTGAAGCAGTAGTATCAACGTCAACATCCGTTCCAGGCCAACTTAATGAATGAAAGTTCTAAAGGAGTCCATAATACGTAACGAGTACAAAGAAATCGGAAATAAACGTAACCATCATTGGAGAAAGTAAACTGGTGAAAACAAACCGCACACCATATTGTTTGATATTTACAAGAAGCAACAGCTGGCTCCAACGGTCAATCCAAAGAGTTTTATCATTTAGTTTGGCTATTCAACCAATCTCATAGCCATCCATCCTCTTTTCAGTCCACATCATTTTCATAAAAGAAGAGCCAGAGCTCATGTTTATGTACAATACTATTAAGTGTATTACTTCAATAGACAGGATGAAGCTTTAATATACTTCGTAATATAAAAACAGAACATATCCCGATAAGTTTGTTACTTTCCCTATCCCTTTATACAATAATGACCTCCATCTATGCCCTATGTTATCCCTAAGAAAACTATCAAACTTCTTTCCTTTTTATCATGCTCATGTGCTTACTGATGCGTAACACGTTATTATTGGAATAGTAAAGTAGTAACCCTAAAAAGACCTTTACAATGTGTGCATATAAAAGAACAAGGTTATTAACCACACAACGTGTTTACGTAACTTTAAGAATATGTAATAGGATTACACTATATTTTATTTATTGTATCTTTTTTCAGAGAAAGCACAGAGGCTTTATTTTGGTACACTTCTCATGTATATTATAGCTTTTTCGTATTTACTTACGTATTTACTTTTTCTTTTGTTAGAAGCAATGAAACTGATGACAAACCTACGGAACGGAGAAAATAAAGGAGAAAGAGAGCCTGTGCGTATAGTAGCGTAGTTAGTGGCTGAAATATATACACACACATCTATCTACCTGCTTACAATAATGCAATAACAGAAAGAAGCTCAGACTCAAGCTTTTGTTTTCAAGTGAAAGTAAAAAAAATGAAAGGGAGACAGTAACAAAAGGCATTATTGTACTTTGACCACCAGCAAGCCCAAAGTCCGTCCTGGTATTAGTTTCCGTTTCACTTCGTTATCACATCACTATATTCCCAACGTTAACAGTGCAGAACTGCACTAGTGTAAGAATGTATTCTTGTAATTAGTTCATTTATAATCGAGTGAGATACTACGCAACACACTAGCAGCATAATATATACTACTATGAGGGCTAGTTGACAGTAGAGTGGTCACTGTGTGCATGACATGGCATTACAATTACTTCTTAAATGAGCTCTCCTCTGTTTGTATATTGCTTTTTTTGCGAGAGAAAAAAATCTTACATAGGCCACGTATCATTTTAAGATCTTTCTAAGCCTAACTTCCTGCTCCTTCGTCTTTGCTGTGCAGTGCTGATACTGGAAAACAAAGTGAAAAGTTTGTGCTTTTAAATGAAATGCCTCTTGTTTTTGCAGTATTGCAAATAACCTGTATTTCGTGTTTGTGTAGCGCATACCTTTTGAGTTCACAAAACTTTTCATTTTTCGTTTTAAAAGAATGGAGGAAATTTTTCTTCTCAGACCCTTTGTATGTACGTAAGTGTGCAACAGGACTAATACTATAGGTATATATGAAACGAAAGACAATAAGTACCATTGGTATCCTCTGGAACTATGTATACGCATTCTTTAAAAGTTTCGAATCGAAACAGTAAAGTTTTAGCAGCAAATAAGTAGTTTTAGATATGTTCATTTCACACTCAACAATCCAGACATGTTTTCTGAATAAACTAACCAAACAATGTTACCCTCGCTCAGTAAAAGCTCCTGTGTGAACCCAATGAAGAAAATAAAAATTGGACTGCTTCACGTTGAGCAAAAAATCAACATTCATTTCAGGCTCAAAAGAGCAATTTATTTTTAGAAGAGATATTCTAGTATAGGTACCAGCATATCTATATCTTTCACATCCTTCTGTTATTAGTGAGGAAAGAGCTGCGCTAGAAAAAGATGTAGTTGAATATTTTATAAATGAAAGTGTTTGTCCTGTTTGGTGATTTCCTCTCAATGTTCCTTTCACGAAGTGAGACTTTCGATTTTTTGTTAGTGTTGTACATTATATTATATTTGGCTATCCGACACTCGTAAAATAAAATTTGAATTTCTTCTGAATAAGTTGTCNAGTGTTGTACATTATATTATATTTGGCTATCCGACACTCGTAAAATAAAATTTGAATTTCTTCTGAATAAGTCGTCTGATTGGTAAACTCGTACCCTTAGATTTGATTTATTGGACTCTTTAGAACTCGACATGATGGTAAATATAAACCGGAAGGTTCAACAGGCTTTGGATACGAGACGGGGCAATAGGCAACGTGTATAGCATTCCTTAAGCTTATATTGCTTCGTGTCGAATTGTCAATACAGCCTGCAATGCTTTTTTTATACACATACAAAGAACTGCTACATACTTCCTTGGCTCCTTAGTTCTCTTTTTTACATTACTTCGAGTGAAGTTTGTAAAGTGGAATAATGGCTGTGCAGTGGGATGGGATGTGCATACAAAAAAAGTTTTTTGGAAATTTAATTTCGTATTCGCTAACTTATTTTATTACAGACAACAACAAAATATGTAATATTCTCGAGAATGAAGTGACATGTCGAGGTTCAAAGGAAAAGAAGCGTAAAATCTACCCGTAAGTAATTTAAGGACATTACGATCAATAAAAGTATTGATTGTTAAAATGATGTGTAAATTATCTAGAGCGTCTTCTTTGTGTCAAAAAGGTTGTCACTTATTATGCTCTACCCTAGGACAATGATGGTCAATATTAAACTATGGTTATAAGTGGCCAGAAAAAAGGTGGAAAAACATAATGGAATGTGACGTGACTTCTTTTTTCTTACCTTCTGGTTCAATGTTATTTTCATATCTAGAAGTACAGTTCCGGCGGGTATGAATCACTGCAAGTATTAGCAGATCTCACCACTTTTGTTCACATTGTTTATCAACTTGTCCCTTGCAGTTTTGTACTTGTGGTATGAGAGCAACCGAGGCAAAAGAAAAGCTTGTCAATCTGTCATATATCTTTAGATCACAACGAAAAAGCTAAGTGTGAGTTCATTCTGGAAAGCATTGACTCTGACGTCTTTGTAGGCGTCAACAGTGAAAAATTTCCTTCAATACGCTAAATGTTTTTAACATGAACCTTATTACCTAAAGCGATCGCGCCATGGTTTGATAAATTATGCATGCAAATTTTTTTGTTCATTTTCTCGCCTTGCTTTTAAGCTGTGAAAGCTTCAGAAGTGAAGGCTTTGTTTAACTTTCTCAACTTATTTAAAAAACTAATGATGAAATGAATTTAGGTATATATATTACGTCTGGTAGGTGCAAAGTTAGTTTACAAAAGCTACTTCATTATTTAAAGAAAGGCACATGACGCAGATAGTTAGGAAAAGATTCTAATTTTACAACAGAATTTATTTGTAGAAAGATACCGAGCTGGCACCTATATAGAGAGTTCATTTCTATACTTCACAAAAAAGGAATGCTAGACAGTTCGTTAACTACGATTCTACATCTGTCTAAGCACAATTTATTGGAATGTAGTTAATATTAAAATAGATTTCCCAGAACACTATTTAGAGACCAAATTCAGTGCTAATAACAAAAAGATAGTGCTAATATCAACAGTTTTCACAATAATTGCCGAAGTATGTATGTCTACATGTTTGACAAACACCTTGTTTATACTAATGATGACTAAAATATCTTCAAACTCTGTTAATTAGAACCAATTAGTGCAGTGTTTTATGTAGACTAACATAATGGTCTGCAAGAAATTCCATTAAAATGGCATATTGAAAATAGATAAGTAATCCATTTGTGTGCGTCACAAAGCCAGTTTTTTAAAGAAAAAAAGTCGTCAATCTTTCCGTCCCATGTCAAAATGAGTTGACAATATATGTGCTCCACTCGATTTCAGTTTTTAGGCTGATTTTCTATTTACAAAAACTCTTCTTACTTTATGCCGCATTGTTCCGAAGCCAATTTTGTCTGTATGATTGATCACCCACAGCTAAAAAATACAGACGAACAAAAAATACCTCTTGGTTTGAAAAATGATCACCAAAATTCCCTAGCTCATCTAAAAATCTAGAAGACAACTTATGCATGATGCTATGTGCAGAAACTGGATCCTGTAAAAAATAAAGCCATGCTTGTTTGTCATGTTGTCTCTCAACTTGACTGGCTTTTTCATGGTGTACGATAAGCAGATAACTTTCACTCAAGGATAAAGAAAGAAACCTTCAGGGGAATGATGAGCCCATTGAGGTAATTTGGTGGTATGGAATAATGGTTTGTTAATATTGTCAAGATGTTAGTTTTGCGTGTTTTTTGCCGTTTAGCATGGTTTGGCAGCCTGTGTTTTATCAAGCAAAGCGATTTTCCCGAATAACCCAAAAAAATAATACATCTCCATTTACAAATAAAAAATATTCTGGTAATTACCTATAATTCCCAGTAGAGTAAAAAAATACAGGTTGCTTCTTATTCAAATTCGTTCTAAGTATATCAAATGTTTGCTTGAATGCTGATGGTTTTGTATGCTAGTTTGTTTTAAAACTTATATGCCATTGTTCTCACGGATATATTTCCATCATGGTCTATTTATACTTCCATTTACGGTAGACAGAACTTCATTTTAATGGTATCACTTCGTGGCAGTTTACATTTCACATGTTCCATAATACATTACAAGATCTGTATTCTGATCTTTTCCTTTTTCCAATTCGGAGATGTAAAGGTTTGTCAAGTTAAGATAGATAGTGAAAGAAAAATTGGACTGACATCTTATCCCGTTGGTTTAGCTTCTTAATGATGCTAAAATTTGATAAAAAGGTTTGATTTCAAGAAATAAAAGGAAAATCTAAAAAAAACACAAGATACTCTCATCTGTATGCGCTACGTGTTTTTGCCATTTCCCTTCGGGAGTATTACATGATTCAGCAGGTTAAACAGAAAAACGTCAATTTTCTCCTGATTTTCGATTTTCTTTCCTTTCACAAGCATCAAAATTGGATGGATTTGAGGCTGTGTTTCAAACAAGGTAGAATTTATTTATGAGATGGAGTGAATTGCGTTGCGACCAAAGGCTAGTTACCTACTTACTATGAGTAACACACTTCTTAATGTATATGTATGTCTGCACGATTTTCTTAAAGCAAGAAGAAATCAATCTACTATTGTATGCTTGGGTGGTTCTGTGATACATGAAGGCTCTAGTGAATTATTAGCATGATCTCGATCCAATATTCAGTAAATAATATTTATAGAATAGTGAAAAGAAGTTTCAATATTCATAATACATTAAAATATATTTCTTTCAAGCAAAATATTTTTAAATTTTGAAAGTCTGATTTATATACTCGCATAGCCCCCTTGTGTCTAAATTAATTCTATATAATCCACTTATTCCCAACCCCTGATTAAACTTTCCCCACCTTTTCTCTAAAAGTCAATTACATTAAATCCTCTCATAATACCCATTTCTACCTTCCTTATTTGTGCAAAAAAATCTAATTAATGTTTTCCTCACTGGCTTTCTCTATATATTCTACAAGTATTTTTACTTTAACATGGAGGATACCTTTTTAAAATGTATACATAGATCCCGTGTGTATATACTACGGCAATGTCAACATATTGTAAGTGATCATACAACCACAATCACATGACGAGGATGATACTGAATACAGTTCTCAAGTGTTGGGGATGCGAACGGGAGTAAAGGAATAGTCAATATAATTTGCATATAAATTATCCTCGTTACCACGAACTTGCAATCCTCATTGACAACAAAACACTTTCTTCCATTTTTGCATGTTATCATGAGCTTTGCGATGGAAAAAGGGGACGAAGAGAGAGAATGATAGAAAAATGAGAGATAGAAAGATTTTTTTTCATCCAGCTCGCTTTCTTTTGGCAAATCCCCTCTTTCCTTCGTTTTCTCATACGGGAAACAAGAAAAGGAAATCTAATTCTGAATACATGCTTTTGAGCTCACAATTCTTTGCATGTATTACTTTACTTTTAGTTACTTTATGTATATTTCACCTAGTTAATATTTACGTGCACATGCCGTATTTCCTTGTCTTCGCTTATTTATGCACCTGTCGTGTCTGCATTGTATTGCATTACTTCTCACCTTTCCCTCACCAATTTCCATTCCATCATCACCAGGTTTTCTCATTGATTATGATGGTGAGAAAGTCTGAAGAAAGAAGCCTTTTCAATATATCTTCCTTCATGCTGCCAAAAACCAAAACTTATAATCAATCGGTGAAAAAAATGAAGGCTTTTGGCATTTGAAGCTTCAAATAAAAAAAGGAGATTATGCATGCCATGGTATATTTATCATATCAAACTTTTACTGCCTTTCAACAACTCAGAGCAAGAAAGAACTGTAATCAGTACAGAATAAAAAAGGGAAAGAAAAGGCTAATCCTGAAAGAAAAAAAATTGAAGTGTGCTACTTGGCGAGCAGCAGTATTTTTATTCCTTGGTTGCTTATAAATAATGCAAGTGGTTGTGAAAGTATTATCGGAGGTAGAATGCAAAAATATAATATGAGTTATGGTATGATGATGAATAATATGCCTGGAAACACATCCATAACTCATCATCATAATATACAATATAAAAATGGTAGATATACATAACTGGACTTTTGAACTGTTGTATGCATATTAACTGACATGTATGTATGTTTGTATGTGTGCATACCTATTATATTAGGCCACATTGCCAAACTTGACTTCATCTCTGTGCTCATCATTACCTGCCCCTATTAAAATAAGCCTGTCAGACACTTGAAAATGCAAAGATTCCATAAGTTATTAGCCGTGTATTTCATGGGAAACTATACAACGTTGGTTGTCACTTCCTAGAATGTATATATGTTAGTAAGGGCATTATATAAGACTTTAATATTTGTTATCATGCATAACTTGTGTTATGAATGTAAATGAAATTCATGATAAAGCTTAATATGGAACTTGAAGGTGTGCCAATGTGGTATTATTATACCAATACCAAGTACGTCTACTTAACAAACAAATAACTAAGAAGCAGAAGTATATACATAGTTCAGAATATCTATTTATGTATTTCACTCGTTATAAATACTAATTGGTTTTTACGTTGAATTTTGCTTTAACACATGGAAGTAACATTAGAGATTGATCATTGATCTGCCAAGTAGTCACCAGAATTTATCCCAACTTGTTATCATCCTTAACATCAAAGGTTTTTTCGTTTCACTAAGCTCCTCTATTACTTCTTCGTTAGGTAAAATATTTGCAAAGGTAGCTGTTTCTGTAGTCGCTCTCTGCTTATGTGTTAAAGCATTCTTGCTTCATTAATCACTTTAGATTTTCGCAGTAAAATGGATATCAGTAAATATTTCAACAGCTACTCTGTTTGAATTATTTGTAAATAGCCTACTGGGAAAATCACTTTGTATATTTGTTTACCATACCTAAAGCAAACGTTTGAGATGTGTACGTGTGTCAGCAAAGAAAATTCTGCAACATTGTAACTCCTTTGAAATGCACATAATAGATGTACGAATAATTTACTAAAGGCAGGAATAAAGGTAGACATACTTGTACACATGCATTCTTGACGTGTGTCCTCAAAAAGTGTAAATACATTTTAAAATAAGATTACTTTGTCCCGGAAATGTTATACGTCCACGTGCGCACAATGGAATAAACTACGCCTATTTCTGCATAGAGAAAAAATTGGACAAGTCTGACTCGGTTGATGTGGCAGAAATATGTAGCTTGCATCATTCCATTCAAAGCGTTGCGTAGTTAAAAGAAGGGTTTTAAGTGACAGTGCCCTAGACATACTATGTTTGTAGAAAAGCTTAACCATTGTAAAGGTTATATTTACCTTTAATCATTTGGACCCATCAGTACATACCTATGTATACATTACAGAAGTCGTCATATCTATATGGTTGCCCAAATATCAAGCGACACTTACACTAGCTCGTAAATTACTTACTGTGTCTATAAAGCCCTGACGTTCTATGATCTTTCCTGTTTCAACAGAAGTCTCAAGATGTGCTAATATAAGATCCTTTGTTATACAGTAGGATTTTCTGGAATATCAGCAAAGTAACTTGTCTACTACACGGAGCAAACAATGTTATCTTACCTACCTACCTACCTTACCTAGAATCCCATCAAACTTCTTTAGGAAACTTGAAGAAAAGGTTTAAACAGCAAAGTTTTAAGCAGAACTAAAAGAAATGGTGGTGGAAAGTGAGCTCTTTCCCAAAACTAAGAGACATCATCATGTATTCACAAACATTGTATAACAACACGAGCCAACAAATTCGTAACGAGAAAGACAGTGGCTCTTGCGGTTTCAACCTACTCGGCTTAATATATCTAAAATATTCCTTCTGTCTTTCGTAGCTATTTTCCCTTATTTTGGATATTTGAATATATGTACTATCAAGACAAAAATATGTGGCAGGTGTACATACCCGTGCACTTTGGGAGCTAGATAGACTTTTCTCTGTACACTCTCTTATTTCAAGATTTTTTTCATAAACTTTGAAAAAGAAAGTGAACTAGTGAATACAATGTTTTTTTTACCTTGATGCAACCTGCTGCCTGTTTCACTTGCTTTCACCTACGATCGGTATGTATATATATGAGACTGAAAGGTATAACAAGGTGGTCCTCTCATTCAGGACTATATTTGTAGAGGACATCTTTTCTGCATAAATCCCTGTGGAAATGGAACGGCTGTTTAATATGGGTTTAAATTTACTTTTACCTTAGCTTTTCCTTCTGCTTACTGCTATTTACTTGTATACATTGACCCACACATTGCATAAGTCGGTATTGTACACTCACAGATACGTAATCTTCCTGTAGAATCTCTGATATAGCCTAAAGTCTCAAAGAGGACTGGAATTTGTTGAATCTCTGTGTTTATTTTGCTAAAAGGGGGTTTCTTAAGAAGATCCGTTGTATCGCATCTCCTTTTGTAAAAGGACAAACTTATAATTTACCTTGTATAGAAAATAAATGCTGCTTACTACTTTCTTTGTGCACTAGTCTCTTTTTATTGAAAAGATCCTTCTTTTTAAAAAAGAAATTAAAATTTTCCTACAGATTTACCAGGTAATCTTAATGCTCATTTTTAAGCTATACTTATTTCTTGCGTATTAGCTAGTCGTATTAGAAAATTCTCGTGGTCGTGGCCAGCAAACCACATTGCTTAGAAAACTATAGTAATTTCCATTAATGAAAACAAGCAATTATTTTAAAGCATCCTGTTCAAGATTTTAATCTGAAAATGAAATATCTAGTTGCAGTCTCCTATTTCGGTTCGGTAGCATGGAATTTTGATACCTTGTTTAGCACAGGAGGTTTTACAATAACGAATAAACGAAATGGGAACTCTAAAACTGACAGCGATGATAATGACAATATTTCCGTTATTGACAAAATATCAGCTCCATTGGTAAAACGACAAGCATACGGATCAATATAGTCAAACTATGTCAGAATTATAAATACACCATGTCAGGGAAAACTATAAATTGGAGTGTAAATTCTTTATTAGCAAACTGCTTGGTATTCCAGTCATGCTGACATACACAGCAAGAGTTGCATGAGTAGAATGTACATATTTCATGCTTGGGACTCTGTTCTTGTTCTGGACGGTTTTCTTTCTGATTCTTGATGCATTCTGACTGTCATTTTGCAACAACTTTCACCATCATCACACAAAACAGGTTTATGCTTACATGTATGTATGTGTCAACTAAAACGCGATAAATAAAAGAGAAAATGCAATTTCCGGTGCTCAGAGTCTGTATCTCGGCAAATATTTTACTTGTATACACAAACGTTGTTTTGAAGTGTATGGTCGAAATACTAAAGTAAGTGTTTCGATATACAAATGCGTCAACGTTGTTATTCCTGTTAAGAAGAAGGATGTTTGGAGAAGGAGGAGGAGAAAGAAGATGATGATGATACCATGATTTTCTCATCTTTATTTCGTAACAAGAGATAGCAAAAGTTAACCAAGCAGAAAAGCAAGATAACATTTTTATCGTTTGTATGATGATAGGCTGTTCCTTGTGTACACATAAATGACCAAGTTTCGTCAAGTATTTCTCTAGCTCAGACTTTCTCTTGTCGAGTTACCGCAGGATAAGGCCAGTACAACTGACCGCTTTTGTTTGGCTATGTGGGTGATCAGCTAAAGCAATAACTTATAGAAAACTGACAATGTTCGCTTGATAGTATTGGGAGAAAGTCCGTATGCATTATTACAAGGATTATAGTGTAATATGGAAGAAATATTGTTTTCATAGTAGATATTTTTGTATTGCATTATGATATAATGTGAATTCATACACATGTCAAATTCGTAGACTTCTATTTGCGGGTGTGAGAAAAAGTTTGTGTTGTTCTGTATAAAAAAGTGATCATGTGTGGAACAGAAAAGAAAGTTTTTCTTCTTTTTTGACAGAAAAGTGGATCGATACGTAGGCATATTATGGTATCCGACTAGAAAAGCACATTAATACTTCATGAAGACGAGTTGAAATGTATCCTATTGTATTTATATATATATGGTATGTTATTTATGTGACAACACAATATTTTAAAACAATCCAAAAACCAAAGTATTGCATTGTATATTTACTAGAAATTCTGGGAAAACCCCTAGTTTTACAAAAATGGGTTAAAATGTCTAGTTGAG
This sequence comes from Orchesellides sinensis, assembly GCA_027744375.1. NCBI lineage: Eukaryota > Metazoa > Arthropoda > Collembola > Entomobryomorpha > Orchesellidae > Orchesellides > Orchesellides sinensis. The sequence continues at coordinate 552 of JAHZNG010001806.1, read as the reverse complement.
TCCGGTTCTCTTCGGCAAAGCCTTATAAAATTGTGTCCATTACCAAAAATTATGCAGCCTAAAAAAATTTTCTGGTAATTTAAAGAAAAAAACTAAAGGACCCATTTAGCCGATTAAGATATTCGGATTTGTTGAGTAGTCGAAATGCATTAGAAATTGGTCCATGCAATCAATTAATGTAGTAAAGCTGAGCTCACTTAACGTTCATTGCATAGGCCTATTAATGTGATTTTGATTACTCACGCAGTGGGTGACAGGATATGATGAATGGGGACTTTGAGAATAAATGATAAATGGAACAATTTGGTCTAATGAGAAATTAGCCATACTATTGTCCCATAAAGTCTTGCATTTTCATGGTAGGATAATCCTGTAGCCACCCAAATAGATTAAATATTAATTTTTGCAATCAATGTAAATATAACTGATTGGACAGGCCAAAACTCTGTAAATTTATGCATACAAATGCAAATACAAAATATGTGTGCATTTTAAATTCAAGAGGGAAATGTGGCTCAGAAAGGCTTTGCATGATCCGACAAGCCCTATGCG
>JAHZNG010001805.1:0-10598 GCA_027744375.1 Orchesellides sinensis | reverse complement strand
CTTGAACACAGGACTGCGAGCTAATTTACACAACAAAAAACCATATCCATAAGTATTTGATAGAAGCAACGGACGATAAGTTTAAACTATAACTTCAAAAAATTTCGCCCTGCAAATAATACCCTTTAACAAAACACTGTGGGCCAACAAAATAACTCCGTCACTGGTTATCAAGCGAACGTCTTTTCCTGTCTCTTCTTCGCCCAAAGCTTCCAAATCAGAAGGCAAATAGTTGCTAATAGTCTTGGATACTTTGTGCATGATGAACGACTCACTGGGGAATGGCCGTGCATGACTATGATAGATTTTCACTTTAGCGTGAATTGAAAGACCTCCAGCATCATCCATAATATTTTGGCTTTTCAGCACGTCCCTCACTGGATCCAGCTTTAGTAAACAAATATCAGATTCTCGCCAGTTCAAACGGGAACTAGCTACAATTACGAGGACATATGTATGTATCATATCCTTATTTCTATGCTTAAAATGCTCATTATATCTCCTATATGTTTTGAAACTATTACCCTTTCGCCTCCAAACATTTCCTGACTTATTCAAAACTTCCACTTCCACTTGCCCAAGAAGAGGAGCCTGAACATCCGCGTTACTTCCTTCAACAATCTCTAGCCTTTCACACTTCACAACCAACCGACGATTTCGGTCAATCCTCAAGCCTAAACAAAATTTGAGCGTTGGCCCATTATTACACCCAGCTTCGACTTTTACTACCGGTCCATCTGTCCCAAAGTGAATGTCATGCATTTCCCGAAATTTGTCAAGCTTCCATACAACGTCCGCAACTTTCTCGTGCACCTAGTAAAAAGAAGACAAATAAAATAGGGTTGAGGTTCATTGATCATCTCTTAATGGGCGCCACCTTGATAAATGAAAATCTTTCAAAATGCATGATCTAACTGCTAGTCAACAGCTGAAGCTGACTTTTAAGTCGAAACAAAACTTAATACATAAATAAATAACTACACAACTACCTCAGAAGTAAAACTCCTCCGCTTTCGTTTCTTGGCCGCTCTGTCGGTCGCCAAAGCTCCATTGTTAACCTGTCGCCATTTTGCAAATTTTCAGTTACTTTTCAGCCACGCCAACGTCACTTCTGTTGGGGCTGGATCCGTATCGGTAATCGGGAAACAGAAGAACCTATAGTTGATAGTGTTTAGAAAGGAGGAGAACAATGAGTAGTCAACCACAATAATTTACATTCAACATTACAACTTACATTACATTATGCAAGACCATAAATTTAACTAATATGATATAATTCTTCCAATCCTGTCGTAAAAACTGACAACTTACCTTGCCTTCCTAGTTTATACCTCCAACGATCCGCAACTCCAAGGACCAAAAGACGGCAAAAGAACCACTGGCTGTATTTTTCCACAACGGTCGACGTCACGACAATCACGATCACAGAACAGACAAATAAAATGGAAAACTAAGAAAACCACAAAACATTTTAAATGGACAGGTTTTCTTAACGTTAAGTTCACCTGTTTAATTAATTTTTAGTTGCGATTTTAAATGAATTATACAAGAATTACCCAAAACTAAACAAAGAAAACAGTTCGTCAACAGCGTCTAATATACCGGATTCTCCTCACTGCTCGGACTCCCACAAACAAAGAAAACCAAAGGATGAATTTGTGCACGAAATGCTTGTAAAAGCAATGGCTGGAAGTGAAAAGCAGCCTAGCTACAAAATGCAAACATGCATTTATCATTTACCTTCCATAATTACGCTAATAGGCTGTTCGCGGTCTGACGGAGTAGTGTAGCCTACTACTAGCTAGCAAGAACAAAGGTCAAACGGTATATCCAATAGGCCCTATGCGCATGCGTGTAATACCTTGGCACAACTTCATGTTAGGATTTCTTTCATGGTTGGATTCAAGTCCAGCGCAATGCTGATGTTGTTCAGATGTTGTTGTAAAGATAATATAGAGAAGCAGTTAAATATGATGTAGATAAAAGAATGTAAAGTTAGTTTAGAATTTTGACAAGGAGTTTATTTGGAATACGTATGTAATTCTGTTACACTACGTTAATAGTTGATGGTTTACTTTCACTTGACATGTTTTAGTACTTTCTAATGTCACAAGTTGCTCGTCTTACATACTAAATATATACCTGCATTTTAATAAGACTATCATTTCATTTCGTTATACTTACAACCTATGTGGTTATTTAAAAATCTAAAAATATGTACATATTTTACTAACGCTAGTACATACTAACCAGACATTTTAATACGTTTGTAGAAAATGGAACGAGTAATTATTTTTTATAATATAATGCTACTTTATGTATTTTTACTATTTTAATGCTGTTTTTGTCTACCTATGAAGATCGGTAATTACTAATCAAACCTTAGGCGTATTATATCATACTATCATCAACATACATACAAATCTCGTTGAAACTGTAAATTACTTTCATTTGCGCGTATCTACAACTGATGACTGAATCATACTATGATTAATAGAGTTCCTTTAAAATTACATTACACGCTCCATTCAACCACACGGATTGCTATTGTAGTAACATTTTGTAACATAACTGTACATTCAAGTAATTTATGAGTGCTTTCACCAACTTTAACTTGCATTTTCTCATGTTACCCCTGATTAAGTGACTTTAAATTCACACATTTAGTAATCTGAATAAGAACGTAAGTAATTTACTAAAGGTGAAAGGGACATTGGAAACTATAAAAGTTGAACAAGTATTAAATAAGTAATCAAAATAAAACGTTGTTGTTTAAGTTTACAGTTACAGATTGAAACTTTAGATGACAAAGGAAATTATATATCTGATCTAAAGACTAAAGGAAATATGTATTGTATTGCACACTTAACGTGGGCGGCAAAATGTGTAATATTAATCAAATTACACCTTAAGGTTATTTTCACACATTTATCCATAAACCACCCACACAAGTGTACAATCCTAAACTAATTCAGATACAATGTAACCTGGAACTCAACGGATTTCTACATATGTTAATTGTCACATTTGTCTTGTAATGCGGAATGTCCTCATTGGGTAATCTCACTTACTAATCCAAATAAATTGACTTTGTAGTTGTAAAGCATGTGCACTTAAATAAAACATGGTTGAATACTTAATATAATTCCAAGATGATCATACATATTATTGAACGCAAGAACTAGTTATCTACTCTAAAAGTATTTTAAAGTTGTTTTGTTTACTATACTTATAACGCCTATCTAAAAAAACTGGCTTATTAAAATTTAGTGTTGAGTACAAACTTGAAAATAGTTACAGTTTTTATCATTTATATAATATTTATTAATATTTCTATACAAACTTATAACTTAATTAACCTAGATTAAAAATTTGTCATCTAAAATGCTATTGTTAAATGTAACTACTTCTCAATGAGCTAACTCAATGTGATATAAACTACATTGGGCCAAAATTTAAAATTACTTTATATCCAGAGGAGTGATAGATATGATGTATTAAAGTTTTGGAAGTTTTTTGTGTGGTAGATATACATAGACATAGGTTACATTTTTTGAACTACTTCAAGTTACATGATTTACTTTCTCGGGTATATTTGTGTTCCATACAAAACACTGTGTTTCTATTCATTTTTATATCAAAATACTTTTCTATATTCCGTAAACATCAATTATCGACTCTCTATTTTAGATCACTAAAATTATTTCAAGTTTCAACTCACTTTGTTGTCCAGTATGAAAGCCATTTCATGTAGTTGTTTTTTTTGCGTTTCCCAACGCTAATTAGTATAGAAGACAGCAAAAGTAGGGGTATTTTTTATTTTGTAATGCAAGAATATATTTAGACTTCTCATGTTTTGATATTCCCTCTGTTAAACTGAGAGCATTGATTGTATTTAGTTTTCCATGATTATTCCAAATTTTCGTTTGATTGATGAGAAAACCTGTATTGTTCTGTTTAGAAAGATAGTTTGTTATTTAGTTTAGTTATATAATAGCTTCTTGGATGGTCAACCTTGGCCAGTTATATTTTCGTTGATCTGATTATACAAATTATTTCAAACATGACGTTATATGTATTATAAGTTCTCTTCGTATCTTCATTTCATTTAAATACTTTGTTTATATCCATGTAATACAAACATCCAGTCTCCTAAGGTTGCTTTTTAAAATGACCACAACTGTGTTCCAAGGGTTTACTATAAAATTTGTATCATTGTTTCCAATTTGGTTTTTATATAGATTTACTCTACAGCTTCTGATCTTAAAGTCTTCTAAGATTATATTTTGTTGGTCAATGAACGACCTCGTGGTGGTTTCCTATTTTTGCAAATAGTTCTGTTTCAAATACTGATACGTTTGATAATGTTATGAATATCTATCTATATATAAATCTACTCTTCTTTTGTAATATCCTTGTTTAATCACGATTGATTCTCTTCTCTACTGCTTCGAGTTCAGAAATATTTTTTTCATATATCTACGAATCGTTGGAGCTCGAATTTTGATTTCAATGGACCCTTGTTCCATTTGATATTCTGTAGTTATTTTTTGGACTATTCTAATACTGGGTATATCATTTGCAAAACGTTTTGAAACAAAGGGTTTAGCACCTGCAAAATTATGGAATTGTTTCCTTTCGGTCCCTCCATGAGCACAGATTTTGGCATTTTGCCATCTGTGTCTTATGTTTTATCATGCGTTTGTTACTATTTGGCATTTTTAAAGTGTATTGTAAATGTTTTGACAACTAATAATGTAAAAAAGCAGGTCCACAGACCTTATCGATTTGCACAGTAGTATACCTTGGCTTCACATTATAATAACCTACTTGTGAATTTAAGTATTGCTATGAAGCACAAAGTATTGCGTATAGATACAGCTCAACTAAACTAAACAGGAATTAAAAGGAAAGAGATGAAACATAAACACCTTAGTTCACAATTTTATCAGCATCTGTACAACAGAAGATCATCTGAGTATGTTTCATGACATACGTAAAGACCACGTTTTTATTTGATAGACAGAAGGGTGGGGTATGTGGATGGCAAACTTTTACTTCAGAAGCTTTCCAGCTCTCTCGTTAGCTGTCTTGATTCGTACTTCATTCGAAGAAGCCTTTGAAATAAATAATAAATCAATATTTTAAAACGGGATACTTTCACGATCTATTTCTCATTGTTGCTTAAAGGAGTAAAAAAGTCGTTTTTAAAATGATGACAGCATAGTGCTAAAAAAACTATACGTTTCGAAAGTTTATACAAACATACATATTAAAACAAGTGCAAGCATGCCATACATATTGTCCTATATAAATCTTGGTTGTCAAAATAACTGTCTTTTTATTGTCAAAACATTGAAAGCCTTTTTGTTAGTTGAATTTATGGTACTCATTTACTTCTTGCAATCTTTTTTGTTCAGTTTTAGCAGAAGCTATCATAGTCATGATCTTAGTAGAACCTGCTACTACCGCCTCGTAGTCGTTATCAATACTAGTCTGATTCATGTTGCCCCGCCTTCATTTGTCGTTTTGCTCTACCATTTGTCGGTGAAGGTGAAAGTATAAAGAAAGTCGGTGAGAAATATAATGAACAGGGAATCATAAAGAAATACATATGACATGAACATATAGGTATATGTAGTCTGGTTAAATGGCAAGAACCATCTTTGTGTGACTGTCATTAGACAGGGAGACATCTAAACTTTTGGATTCGGGAACGGAATTTATGAATGTATGTCGTTTCATATTATGTGGGTATAAATACAAAGTGCATCCAAAAATAAAGTTATAATGCATGCATTTGTTTTCAATATGTTATAAACAGCGAAATGACGTACTTTGCAATATAACCTCCATAAGTAGGAACTCCGTTTCTGTCATCGCAAACCCTAGTTGGTTGGCTGTTACAAACTCGCCCATCTTCATTTCCTTTCCATGTCCCCGCATCTTCTTTGAATTCTGACGATCTATTAAAGGAAAGCAGTTGAAAAACAAACTTGCAAATCTTGGTGTATAACGTGTATGCTATTTGGTTGTGAAATAAGCAAATAACGAAGGATATGAGAATGTATTGTATTATATACACTCTCGTTTACTTACTTTTTACATGGAAGCACACATAGTCCACAGCATTTCTCCATTCCTTGTAAATTTTTTTCTGCTTCTCTCATATCCTCGTTTATTTGAATCATCCCTGATTCAATGTGGTCTAATTGCTCTGTGAATAATTACAGCATATTGTGTCAATCGAGATGATGCATGCCTTTTTTTATAGTTACGAAAATGGAATATGAAAGTTTGATTTTCGTTATATGCATGTACCTCCTTGATCATCCAATGCGACAAGTGTTCGGATCCCTGCCTCTTTGCTCTGTTAATTATCAAATCAGTTCGAAATTAATGAAAGTTGTTGCTGTCTATACTAATCTACTGAATTCTCTTGTATCGAGTATCGACGCAAATCAAAATACAGTAAATCAATGAACTATATAATATGCAGCTTTATTCACGAAAGTAGAGAGCGAAATTCAGTAGTGTGTGATAAGCAAAAGCTAACAATCATGTTTTATAGTTCGTATGTTATGTATCAAGAAGTTATTTCATGTGTAATTTATTTACCTCTTCACAGAGAGCAAGCATCCGTCGAGTGCTATCCAATGACTGCAAATTAATAAATATGAAAAGGGTTAGTCATGCTCAACAAGCTTCTCCTCATAATCGTATAACTTATATGGTATTGATATTTGCATAACGGACGGACTTTGAGTTGAAGGGTAATACATATTTACATGTTTCTGTTTTCAATAGTCCATTTTAGGCCTAATAACAAAATTTAAAAGTATTAGGGAAAAGTTTGTTTTATAACAATATTTTATGAGCAAACAAATTTGAATAGGAATTTGTTAACGTTATAAAATTAACTTATTAAAATCCATCTACGAATATTTATATATGTACCTCCCGTAATTTCTGTATTATCGTTGTTAAAGACATTTAGTTTACAAAAGTAGTTACAAAAATTAAATATTTCATTTGTGGAAAAAATTTAATTTTCGAATCGACGAAAAATAGGAAACATTTAATACTTTATGTGAAAGGAAAATTTTTTTTTGAAACTACTAACCCAAAAATAATATCTAGTAAAAGTTTTCAGTAATCATACATACATAGTAGAAAGAGTGAATAAAACATAAAAGCGAAGTAGATACTTTGTTTGATTTCTTGCGATCATAGACCATGTTTCTTTACGGAGATTGTCTATGTCCATTTTTGGACCGAATTATAACGAAGAGACATGTATTTCCTGCTTACCTCATCGACAGTTTGATTAGTCTTCATTTGAATCTCCTCCAACTCCGACATGGGCTCGGAGTTTTCCACGGGTGGTGGCGGTGGCATTGTGTTGTCTTACTTTCTGTAATGAAACAGGTTTTTTATATTTTGATATGCACAGCATGGTAGAACATGGAAACACCAGGTGGTTATATATACCAGTTTTGTACATACATATACATACATATAATATAGCTATGCATATAATGTCAACCAATAATATTTTCCAAAATATGATGGTACGGGTAAAGCAACTCCATAGTATGTTTGGTTGTTAATACCAAATATTGTATTAAATTCCCATATATTCCTGCTTCTGGTTTCATTTCTCCACACATCAAACAAATTTTTTCATTAAGCAAGAGCAAAAACAAATTGGCTGGAGAATGTCTAAATAACGTACATACATTTTATCACTTTCTTTGTTACACATAAGCTTGGTTTCAATGAAGTAGCTTTGGTATGTATATGTAGCTTTGTGTGCAGAAATTTGAAAGATAATCTTGTAGCAAAACTGTAAGCACATGTTTTTGATACACATTCTAGAGTAACAGGCTAGATTCACTAAAACATGACTCATGTTCTGACGTCATTTCCAAGCTTTATTTCTTTTTAAAATGAAACCTGCTCCTTAAAATACTTATTTGTACATCGTGATTTAGTTATATGACTTACATGTAATTATGCATGCTTTCGGAACTAACATTTGTTTTACTAGGACATTAATGCAGGCATGTATTTTAAAATTTGACTTCCCAACGGTTGGTTTTTGGACTCTTTAAATTAGTCATATTGAATTATTTGACACGAGTAAACCAAAGTTTTTGCAATTTAGAAAAAAGTTTTGTGCTCGGAAAGAAACCCGAATTTGTGCTTAAAATAGCTTCATATATATGTAGGTGAGACAAAAACACGTAATATTAACAGCTTTACACACGCTTATCGCAATGGTTAATGCAGCATAACTTTATATTTATAACGTAATCGACAATGCAAAATTATTAAGGGTAGAGGTTAGAGATCATTTTAGAAGGAGATAATGTAGGTGGATTAAGTAGTTATACAGTACATCTACATGTATATATGTGTATCGACCTATTTAATGCAATCAACAGTTTCTTTGAAAAGTAATATGTCAGAAAAAACCCCAATAGTTTACCTGATGATCTCCTGTGCTGAATAACAAATCGTATATGTGCAATCAGTAACTTTCGTCCAGTTCCTGTTGATGTCGGACCCTCTCTAATTTATCAAGCCGTCCACATAAGCAGAGTACGTTTAGAAAAAGCGATACAACAAATGATTGTGTAACACTGATAATATTGTAACTTTTATTTTGGGGAAGCAAACACAATGGTAAAGACGATTATGATTGGAAAACAATTGTATATCATCTAATAATAGAACAAGTATGGTGCTTATTAATAGGACTTAAGAGGAAAAACGGAAGAATGGAGACGCAAACGAAACTAGTAGCACCCTGACAGAGTTGCAGTCCAGAAAGTGTGTGACTAACTTGAAGAAAGCATGTACGTATTTCCGAAACTACTGGTTCAACCGAGTTTGAATGAAAATAAGCTTTTCACTTACGGTGTTATATAACAAGTATAAGTTTAAAGATACCTATGTATAGGTATAACATCTCAAGAAAACGTTGCTTACATCAGGCATCAAACAAAATGTAAGGGATAGGGCAACACATTGTCCACATATGCAAACATCCAAGCCTTTTATTCATGAACTTTAGGCAGTCGCGTTTTAGTTCAGATCCAGCCAGCTTTCGCCAGAAGCACCGATATCAAACTGATACTATGTAATATCCTCTTTCCAGCTTTTCTAGAAGAGGAGGGGAGGAGAAAGGCTGGCGACTTTCTCAGCCTTGTATGTATTTCGTCGGTATGTGTGCAGTCGTGCAGTGCTGGACAATTACGACTTAACCAGCTACCCGAGCAACTATCGATCGATATTTTGCTTGCCATCGTCATTTCTCGTTCTAACCTATCTATGCTTTTTTAGTAATCTTTCGTACATCAGAGGTTTATACCTACCCTCATATATGTACCCAAAGTAGGGAGAATCTGCTGTCATTTCCTTCATATCATGAGACATTCCAACACCTGTCTTTCTCTGTCACTCGTTTGTGGACAGTTATGATATCGTAAGTGAGCCTGAAATGAGCTCATAATGTATGCTACCTTCCATTATAGTTGTAAACTTTGCTGTAAACAAGTAGTTTACAATAGTCCCTTATTATATGATGATGCAATAAAGTATATTAATGGGTATAAAACTTGGTGGAAGTTGTACATATTCGCTAGTCCAAAATTCAGTTTATCTCACTTATTTCAGGATATATTTGCATGGTGGGTTGGTTTCGTGATGCAGAAACTATATAATGGCTTACACAAGGATGCCTGCTATTAACTACTTCATATTCAACTGTTTTTTTATTTGGAAATCTTGACATGCAGTATGAGAATTTCATCCAGCCTTGTTTACAGAATTTGTACCGGGTTATACTAATATGTTATACTAATTGATTCTGCCTGATTTAATTTAGCCTTTTTACTGTAACTGAGATAAATTACTTAATTAGGTTTATTATTGTATAAGGAACTTTGAGTATTTGATGAAGTAAACATAAATAATAGGTTTTTTCCAGCAAGAAGTATGCTTGTAGTTAGATGGTAAAAAGTAACGGATGCACATTGCAAGAGCACGCACTCGACTAAAACGATGCAACTTAATTCTCCAGGACTGCAAAAATTATGTAAAAACTTTTATGGTTTTACGTAATAATATATTTACAGCCCTTTAAACGCAGTTACTAATTCGACATTAAACAATTATTTTGAATAATGTATTCTTCAATGTACTAACTGTCTGTAATGTTGTCTGTGACTTATCCTTACGGTTTGTCCCTGAAGATGACTTACTTAGGTACTTTTATTAATTTTTCACATAAACGACTCGACTGTTAAAATTTTCTCATGATGCAAGGAAGGTACTTTACAATTTTAATATTTAAAATGTCAGCTATATAGAGTATTTAGTGAAGTTGCAGATACGGGAAAGGTAGTTGTAGTACAATCCTTTTATACACTAACACAGCTTTTTATGTTCTGGTGTGCAAATGTACATGCGTTTCTGAAGTCTAATGCCAGCAGAGCATGCTATCGGACATGCTGGCATAGACTTCAACTGGGAATACTGTTTTCGCAAAGCCAGGCTGTTTTCTCCGCTCTAGATGGAACTAACAGAGGGTT
>JAHZNG010001804.1:0-19587 GCA_027744375.1 Orchesellides sinensis | reverse complement strand
TTTTGAAGACAAATCCGTGTATTCTTCACATAGGCATCTCACGTTTTTATCGTTCACCCTTAATTAACATAAAATCTTTTTATGTAATTAAGTAAAGACAAAATAATGTTATATATACAACACCATTACGAATGCTTTTACCAGCAATTCAGACCTAACCTTCGCCAGCCGCACCTCTTTATTCTAATTCAATAATATTTTTTACGTATGTTCGAGTATTTTCAATTTATACATTAGACATGCCATTATTTGCAGAAAAAAATCATTATTTCACTCGTGTAAAATGTACGTACAACTTGTAATAAATTAGGATCACTTTTCCCTTCATTTTCCGACTGATGAATCAGAGGCTTGGTTTGGCAACTTTTCTTTGTTTCATTCAATACAAGATGTATTTGAGAGGAAGTCCAGCCAAGTGAGAACAGAACCGAGCCATTTTGACTCACACCATAATATTAAAAAGTAAACACAGTAGCCAACTTGCTGAATCTAATTAATAAGATAATCATCTCATCATCAACCCTTTCCAAGCCAAATAAATAATGCAGATGCCTACTTGTTACCAATAATGAGATTTGACACTGTTCTTCTCGTAAATGTCCAGGCAGACTACCATAATTGATGTTATCTTCAGTCTCATCCTCTCATTATGCAAAGCAGAATAAGGAATTAATCAGATAAAAGAAAAAATACTTGTTTTCATTGAAAATCCTCCTTACTAAATATGCCAAATCTCATATATTCCAGTAGCTAGTTGTTTGCTATCAATCCAAGAATTAATCATGTATTGGAATGTTGAAACTCAGGAAAATTAATTAAAACTGGAAGGGATGGTGGTGATGATAATGATGCGATGATGGAAAACAAGAGAGGGGAAACACATTGCATACATTGCATAATATGTAAAGCATCAAATCAGAGCAGCACCTTTAACCCTTTCCTTTTCCATCTCGCATAACTCCTCTCATCTCACGATTTGCATAATACGTTTAGCTTGTCGGTTTCTCCGCAACTATTACATACATTTTGAAATCATGACATGTATTGTAAAAAAGAGCAAAATATTTCATTTCCTTGTTTACATATTTTTATTCTGACATGATTTAGATTGATCATTTGCGACTCAGGCAGGTTCACGACGTGACAATAAAATGAGTTCATAAAAATCGCCATTTATTCCCTATCTCGTTTCGACAAACCACAAGAAATCCGAAGTAGGTATCCTTGCATCATTGCCTTACATGTTCTTTTTGAAAATTGCATGGTACACTATATGAGATTTTATGACTGCCTTTTGTGCTTTCAAATCCATTTATTATGCAAATAACGAGAGAAGACCGTTGGCTTAATGTCTTGTAATAATTATAATGTGGTAATAACAGTTGGGCACACAACAAGAGAGAACACATTGTTATATGCGCCATGCACTGCTTAACAATTCATTCAACCCTTTAGCTTTTAGCCAACTTGAAATGTCAAAAGTGTGTATTTCGAGACAATCAAGTTAACAACGGAAACAAGTTTTTTCCACGTTGTCCAAGATTTTTTTCCGCCTTAACGAAACTTTACCATATTTTTCCTTTCCCTTAAAAAGTTACTTTCCATCATGAAAAATGTATCTTCTTGCAATATATAAATATGCATGAAAAAAGAGGCTGTGTAAGGATAATAAAGCTTTTTCAATCTTCAGGAGTGTATTATCATAAAAAAAAGTTTTAGTTGGAGCTTTGAGGTGTTGTAAAGATCTATTTTATGTTTTAATAAAACGAGTGACGTTCTTAGTTTTTTTGTATATACTTGAAGAGTGTTATCTTAAAGAAGTGACACACTGCGGCGTTTATTATATTAAGGCAACATGGTAAACGTTTTAATAAAATTTTTTTAAAAAATACCTGCAGAAATTCGTACACACACTTCAAATATTCATCTCCATTGCTTCTCAATCTGAATGATCAGGTTACAAGATTTACAAATTATCATCAATCAGCCTTGAAAATGTTTTATTTAAACTAAGGAGCAAATAAATACAATACAGATCTTGAATTAGATTCAATTTTTAAGTTTGGAAGATAGATTTGCATCTTAAATAGCAACACTTGTATTCATCAAATGACATTCAAGTGCTTATTTATTGTACAAAGAACCTATACTAATTGCAACTGGCTTCTGCCACATTTAAAAAATATACCGGAATGCACACAGATCAAACTTCAAAATTACACAAAAGTTTAACTTCATTTTTCTTAGTAATACTAATTTCCGTCGCTTATCTAATATTTAAAAATTGATATTAAATATAATCACACCCTGCTTACGAATGGCCCTTCAAATTAATTGCTGAAGCTTTACATATAAACGCAGCTTCTCGGTACTATACTTCTGATTAATTGAGATTAAGCAAACAACTCACCTGTCCATTCATTTTTAAACAAGGAATTTGAATAGGCAATCCAAACTGCTTACTAAATTAGATCACGTATTCTCACTACTATTATATCGCGTGCCGTAATGTGCCTTGTCAAACAGCAGGGTAACAGCTATTAATATTTTTTTCATAAGTAATTACTCAAGTAACTCAAGTCTATTACTATAATTATATAGCTTTATTGTAGTTGTCAAAGTCAACTTTGTTTTTTGACAACAAACAGACTCTACATTGAAGAAAGCATCAGGAGGGAGTAATCAAGTGAGCATTGTACTTAACTAATATAACATTCAGTGTAGAGCAAAGTCAATTTAAAAAAGGGTTAATTTTTTTCTTCTCTGAGAAAATTTATTAGCACTCCATAAAACATACTGTTCTATTGTTACCTAAAGAATCAGGTCACCGACTGCCGCATATGAATGTAATGTAGTAACTACTTCAACAGGACATTGTTAATATTATAACAATATTTCATATTTGCATTCATTTCTGTATTATATGTAGATTACCAATAATTGATCAGTGTAAATCGGTAATCACAATAAAGTCATGACATGACACGACTACACACACATTATTACAATCACGGCCAACTACACTACTATTCAATTCAAATTACACACTTACATCTGTGTGTGCTGTACACTTGAAATCAATTAATGCTATCTCCATCTCGTACTACATACGTACCTATAATATCCTAAGGGCATAGACACTCCAATATATATCTATGTGGATACCTACACGTCAATAAGAGTACATATGTAATTGCTAAATGACTTTTTTCAAATCCTACAAAAACGGACCCATTATAAAATTCCAATTTATCAACTTATCTCGGTGGGTTATTTATGATGACATGATTTATACTAAAGGGTTAAGCACTGCACATGGCAATACAGAAAAAATGAAAGGGGTGAGTGAGTGTCATTTCATTTTGTCTTCTTTATGTATGCCGACAATAATATTTCTATTTGAATATGAATTCCTTATAGCTTCCTTATTACGATGATATGATATGTATGTCGATATCATTTTATAACATCATGCGTTATCAAACAATCACTGCGTGAGTTTAGTTGGGGAGAGCGTGTGCGTGCATGACAGTGTTGGCGGTGGTGAGATGTAGGTGGATAAATGTGATATTTTGTAAGTAGCTGACACGGACATTTTAAAAAAAGGAGTAGGTATGTAATAATATGGCTAAATTGATGATAAATTAGTAAAAATCATAAATCTAATTGACAGACATATTCCTTAGGACTGACAGTAATTGGTGCAATTACGTGAAAGATAGATATTTTTTGCTAGAGCTGTTGCTGGTCTCCTTTCATTTTTAAAGATAAAATGATTTGCAAAGTATAATTGTGCGTATCATCAGATTAAGAAATATTGGGATCATGATCATAATAGGCAAAAATATATTTGTTGTACTCGTCATCCCCATCGCCAGTTGTAGAATAGATTGATTCTTGTATCAATTTTTATTTTTCATTACGTCTTCAAAATATTTATGCTACTTATAAAGGATTAACACATTTTAAAATCCCTTCCTACCATAATCCTTGCTAATCTGTACGGTTTTTGTAATGCTCACGTTTTAACTTTTACTTTCCATGCTGTACGCCCGCCGTACCATTTGTTAACATTTTGCCCATTCACTCACATACTTAAAACACCAGGTTACGCAATGAACCAATGTTATTAGAAGCCATTAACTAAGTCATAGAATTCCACGTGTTTTTTATGAAATGTCCTTCGCTTGATTTCAAAATGAGGAAGCTTTTATCAAGATTACAATGTTTAAGTGTGTATGCTTAAGGTACCTTCATAGCTAATCATGACTATCACCACGAGTAGTTTTGCTTTTTACCAAGAATTACCAAACTGTATTTTCCAAAAGAAGTATTAAAAAGGTTGATGATGTTGACAATGAGATGCTTCTTGTGTTGATGACACAATAAAATGTGATTAGTAAAAAAGCAAACCCAACAATTTCTGTTTTTATCGAGATGATGGAAGACCACCGCATAAAATAAAGTGTATCAGATGATGTCATTAAGACGTTAAGTGGAGACCCCCCTTGAGCTTAATTGTGCTTTTAATTACGACAGTTTTGTCTTCTACAAGAAAAAATGGCATATCTCTCTCTGACCACAATATATGCGTTTTATCAAATTACAAAAAATTGTAATTAAGATTGTTTTTACAGAGTAAAAGTAGAACAATAACAATATATATTTGATGGTTTGTAACTTTCCAGCTTAACTTTATTTGGATGTATTTTCGAGATGGAGTTTGTTTGTTTTTAAGCAAAATTACATTAGGTACGGCATAGCAGCTACTACAGAATAATTTTCGTTTAATTTACGTGCATCTCATGTTCTCTTTGATATTTATTTACGTAGTTTCTTGTTCACAGTCAGAGGATTTACGATGACACTGGCTTCTCAGCAGCATCTCAAATCTCAACAATAACAACAAAAAATATACATTATCATTATTACAAGAAAAGACCTTCCCTCCGTATTTGGAGATTTTTATTGCCGTTGTTCCTATCACTTTGCAAGTTGCAACAAGAAGAATGCGGGCCTAATCATCATCACGACCGTGATAATGTACAGATATGATATGAGAGCATCAAATGGATATCAAAAAATGAAGACCTCGAGGCTTTTTACCGATGTCCAAGTCAACTTCAATATAATAATCAACCATTCTTATGATTGTGAACAATCTGTTGATTATTGTTGTAAGCATTTGCAAGGTGTACCGTTAAAGGTCCCAATTATCGTATTCTTTTCGAAATACACAATTGTATTCCAATATGCCTATTTGTACCATGGATGAAAAACAAAAAATTAATGTATTTATTGAAGGTATTGATTGTTTGAGTGTACAGATTGTCCCAATAAAATAGACTAAAGGAAGAGAAACATGAAAATGTTACTTAGAGTTTGATTTGATTTATACACGTGCGTTGCATTATATTTTACTGCTAACAGGACCTGCATATTACGATAGGAAGGAAAAAAACATGACTGTGAGTATCTTTTTGGGTTTTTTATGAAAGGCGTATGCCACATATTAAAAATGTTTCGTTTTGGGTGGATATTGGATGCTGCGCTTGTAAAATGCATCCAAAGGTGTATACTGGAAAATTATAATGCTTTTTTAACGATAACATGTCATTTTATTAGAGATACTTTACGATCTGATGATTTTCTTACATGGGTCATATAATTAACGCTGTTTTATGAGATTCGTTGTACATAACCTTTGATCATTTTCGATTTTTTATTAGATACAACATAATTTCATATGCAACAAAGTTGTCAGTAAGATTTGTGAGCTGGAATATTCTTTGTTACTTGTGAAGACGTAGCCGGAAGCAATTCATAAATGAATCATACATACATAATATTGGTTCTGCTCTTGAATCAAAATTAAACCGAAAAGTCGTAAAGATTGGTTAGGCAATGATCACATCATCAAATCAATCGTGAACAGCACCCATCCCTAAATACAAATTATTACTTTGTGAATGATGCGTTAGAGAAGATACGGATTTTATATCGTGGTACAGTTGTTAACAGTGCTTTATGAGAATGTAACAATAAACGTCAGACAAATAAGGGATCCGGAACAAGCTAATCGTTTCATGGTGTCTTGTTGGAATACAGCCTTTTTAAACACAAACAATTTTGTAGTTGATTGTCGTTTTTATTGGAGATCGGAAAATGGAAGGGTATCAACCCACAAGCAAGCGATTGTTTTCTATAGTATATTGTGTATTCAATACGCTGCTATATTATTGAAAATATCGATGTAATAACAAATTTTCATTAGGTGCATTTGAACATTAGTTGATAAGTAAGAGTGTGCTACATGGATAAAAAAGGACTTACATTGAACGGCAAAAGCACCCAATTCTGCAGCCAAGTCAAATGACACGGGTAATCTTCCTTGGAGTATATCCTGTTTTATTTGCAAATAAAACTGATATCTGCAAAGACAAAAAAACAAAATGTTATTATTTCTCGCCCAAACTGATCTAGTTTGATCAAGATGTACATGCATGGAAGCTCGAACAAGATTTATGATCAAAACATGTCAGTAGAGCACATAAACACATAAAACTATGGAGTGTCAGCCCAGAAAATCAATTTGGTATTGATTGTGTGGTCCCCTCTACCGTAAAAAATTACATTAACACCTTCAAAACCTCATTCTCATCCCTATTTTTAGAAGTGACTACTACAGGCATGTTGGAGCCAACAATGATAATAAACATGTTAATTAAGATAACCAAAACGAAAATTGGTTGGCATTTGCCCTTGCTTCTTGCTGTCATCAATATAAAACGTTGGGTTTTGCAAAATAAACAAAGTTATTCAAAATAAGGAGCTCTTGACATTTGCCAAAAAAAGTTATTGTAAATTTTAAACACATTGTAATACGTATAACAATGCCCAGTTGGTACTGCTAGGTTAACATATAAATCAGAGTTGAAAAAAAGTGTCGCATACATGAAGTAACATTTTTATAATACGAAACAGAAGTAGCAAATTAAACTTGCCTTGTATCTTTTACGACATGGCACATGGAAATTATTTTATTTTATGTCCTGTGTACATTTTCAGCATCAATTTACGACCCTGTTTTACCACTTCGGTAGTTTCAGAATCGAGAATAAAAAAACAAGTGGCAAAATGGTAATGTCATCGAAGGAGATACGCAGGTAATAAAGCATGTTAAAATATATGAGTTTTAAGCGAACAATACCATTTTAAATGGAAATAGGGTTGTTTGTAGGAAAATAAGCAACAATAAAGCTACCTGATTGTTTGCGCTTTAGAAAGATACACATATACGCATATTATCAGATGAGAGTAGTGTAGTTAGTGTTCACAAGAGCCATAATAATAAAAAATCACCAAAAGAATTCACCATTTATGCATGGACGTTGACAAGTAACTTTTTAGCGTGCTGAGTTATGACATGACATGATAATCACAAAAATTTGATTTTTTATGTGGTAGAGTAGAGAAAATATTATAATAATTATTATTACGTTGAGTACGTTTTGTGTATGTGATTTGGCTACTGGCTACATTATGGCTGTTTTGGATAAAGGGATATTATCATGCATGCATAATGAGTTTTACAGAAATTTTTAAATAGGAATGTGTATGCGTAAGAAAAGTACAGAAAACATTAAAGAAATTAAGAATCAGAGAAGGGGTATGGGAATAAGGGAAGGAACTAGTGGGTCTCTACTTTGGAATTTATGATACTGTGGGTGTTTTTAAGTACTGAAAAATATTAAGCAAGCAAGGATGCTTTAAGCAGCGGTTGAATAACATTGTTGTAAAAAAGGAATACAAAGTTATTAAAAAGTAAGCAATTAAAAAATTTCCAAGTCTGGACAGTATTACTGCAGATTGGTTATATTATAGCGAGATTAGTGTATGAACTTTTTTGCAAAAATGAATATGAGCATACATATTTGCTAAATTGTCTATATAATATATTTAAGTATTTAAACATCAAACTCATTATTATGCTTCAAATAATTTTGTTTTTACAAAAAATATAAAAGTTGAAAGTCTTCCACATAATTTACAAAATTGGCATATACAGAATTACAGTGCATATAGGTTGTTCGTATTTCAAACATCGATGGAATTATTGTGAATAGGTTTTAGTAAAACATTTTACGCCTTCAGTAGGATTCTTCCGATAAATAAAAAAAATTCTGTATGTAGCTATATACATAAGTACGTTGTATTCTTAAGTATTATGTGCGGTTATTTAGAAACAAAACAAACATGATTAACTGACTATACTTTAATTACATAAAACAGCATGTCGAATTTGTGTTTACATCCAAATTCCCATATTACACATATGTGAACAAGAAATGTACATAATGAGACCAAATGCGATAAATGATTTCAGATGCTCCGTCCTAAAGAAGAATATTTTAGTTGTTCACACATTTTTCATTTGTGTTGATTAACTGCATGCCAAATGCCATTACCCCCCCTGAGGGTAGAAAAATACACGCAATATGTGTGATCGCTTTGCAAAATTGCATGTCGGTATTTACTATTCCATACCACCTAATCAAATTTATGTATGAACGTGTTATGATAATTAATGGCATATGATTTCATCCTCATAATTTTACATTTATTTACTTGTTTCAAAATCAGCCATGACAGGAGAGCGTTGCGGTAGGCCACTGCAATTGGTCTATTACACACATTGCAATGGGACCCATTGTTGGGAATTTCTCTCTTCACCAAATGACACAACAAAACGTGTGGCTAATCAAGTTAATTATGACTCTACCTGACTTGCTAATAAATGAATACCACAACATAAAACATATTTCTCTCTGTTTTGTTCCACTTTCTCACACGAAAAATCAAACTCGCTCTTGAGAACACACCTTTAAAACATCCCGACTGGAGTTGTGTACATCCCTGGCTTATCATTGTAAATTGGTTTGAAAAGGATATTTTTCTATTGCAATATTTAGTGCAATTTTGTAGACAGAGAGATGACTTAACTCATTACTCATCGTTACACACCTATTTACACACTTATTATTGGCACCACCATGCCAGACCGCAACAGACACTTGTTGGGGCTGTACTTTCCTCATAAACAATATATTTTCCTGACACGGTTTCAAATTAAGAAGTTTCAAAGTGGCAACAATTGCCACACTCCTTGCCACGTATATGCTGTCATATGTACAATTTGAAACAATGCTGTTTCCCAATTATCAATGCATTCATCCATATGTAAGCCTTCAACGCAACTTGGTCCTCTTGATAATTAAGCCAGAACCAAACTCATCTTAGATTCAATCCTCATCCGAATTTTCATAAAACAATCACGTGGATGCGTGGAACTAAACAAGTAATTATGAGCCTTGTAATGAGCCGCTTAACAAGATGATTAGCTTTGCATAATATTTTTTTGTATGCATGTGTAACCAATAGTCAATTCTAACAGATTCTTCGCGTCAGGTGTAGAACTGACTTCTGTCCTGACAGAGTTTGTGGTATATGGTTTTGGTCGGTATGTGACTTGCATACTTTAACAATGAATATCACATGCTTATTGTGTATCAGAAGCCTACTTTTAGAAAAAATCTTTGTCTTTTGATACCACGCATAATATTATATGCATTTTAATTTCTTTCACTGACATGTGTCTATCCATGTACCCCCTTAACAAATTCGAAACTGCATAAGTCCCAGTGATAAAAAGGGTTAACGTACATAAGTTCTGAATGCTGATACTGATTACACACGACAGCTGTGAGCCGAGGCGGGGATACGTCCATGTCATTATTATATTCATTCAGTCAGCAGTGATTTGGTGTGATGCAATCCACTGCAATTGAATGCAGTAAAATGCTATTTGCATCTACAGTTACAAATCAGCTTTGTTAAATAGGAAATCAATCACCTGAACAAATCCTGAGGCTATATATATGCATGTATTATCATTATTATTACGCCTGGCTGAAAATTTGCCAGTGTTGAGATTTGAGATGGGATCTATTATTCCTTTTAATAAAGTTTCGTGGATGAATGTAAAATGTACAGCTTGACTAAAAAGTTACGATGCATATCAATAATCATGCTTGATAACCATAATAATAGTAAATGATATAATAAAAACAATGATAATTATATGGAGAACATCTTCACATCCACGTGAGTATCCCTAACCTGTCAACCTGTCAGCTTCAGTTGAAAAGCAGGGAAAAATATATTCACCGTTATATTTCTCATTGCCATTGTTTAAACTGATTCATGATGAAGAGTTAATGTTTTTCAAGAGAAAGGCGTATAACATTTATCATTCATAGTTCGTGATATATTTTTTATTATTTCTGCCCTTGATTTGGCGGACTGATATGAGAGCCCACAAATTATACGTGTACACAAAGATCGTGACAAAAGCGAGTGACACGAGATTGAAATATAATAACAGCTTAGTAACATATGTGTATTGTTAGCAATTATCTTAGTTGCATTATTGCATCGAGGAGATATTGTTATAAAATCGAAGTAAACGCAGGAAACATATTGCGTTAAAAAATAAATTGTAATAAAGGATTGAACATACCTTCCAACTGTTTGACAACCTTTTTGCTTGGGTCCAGCCAGTTCTGAAAATGAAAAAAAAGGATTTGTTAAAATATGATAAGGTACAACGATTATATGAATTCAATTAAATATGTAGTGAGTCCCATTGAATAGCAGACGATAGGAATTGTAGGGCTCTTTAAGTACAGGCAAATAACTTAAATTTATAATGAATGTGATTCAAATTACCGAGCTACTGATTAATATGGTACCACAATGTAAATCCCATATAACACCCTCATTAATGGGATCATCTAATTTTGCAAGTGTGAAAAGACACCAACAAAATTTCAATTTCCTTCAATCTTACCACAACCTCCAATTCATGAATGTATGTAATTTGATGACCAAAGACTATTACAGCAGGTAATATTACAGTGGTCTATATATGCAGTGTCCCTGCTTTATTATTGTATGTGCACGTGAGACGAAATGAGATGAGGTGATTATTTTATTATTAGTTTTTCTTTTATTTTTCTACTTATTACCATCCTGATTACCTTACTCCTCGTCAAATGTGGTGCAATAACACCTTATTTTACCAAACAGGTTAATTGAGTGCAATATCGATGCAAGTTGCATTTTATACAATTTACCACTACCACCATCGCCATCACAATAATTCCTTTAAAAAGTGAAAATGGTCCTCTCAAATATAATATTTTTAATCACTTTCAATTCTCACCATTTCCTTATTTAAAAATAAAATTAGCATTTTATGACGACTAGTTTAAATCTTCATCAACGTTGTCCACGATTTTCATGTGGAATTATATCGGGCACTTGGTCTTGACCAAAATTCATGCAAACCGTATAAAAGGAACTTAGTCTATTATACTAACAGACACACCTTGAAAAAGAGGATGAACCCAGACGAAAATTCCTATTTCCAATACCCAAAGTCTGTCTGTTTAGTTTATAACCTTCATCTCGAAATGCACCCTTGTCTATGTTATTGGCAACACAAGTAAATAATAATAATTTCTTTTCGTGTCTCTTCTCCTTCCTTACTTTTTTGCTTCTAGGAGGATTTCATGTTTATTTATTCATTTTAATCTCCTACCTTGTTCACACCTCTGTGTGTTGCATCCTATCACGATAAAAACGATGATTACCTTTGAAAATTGTATATAAAATCAGGTAGATTTTTGAATCATCGCCAAATGTCTTGACTTTTCAGACTAAACGTTCTCAATACATATACCTATGTATATACCTATGCATAGAAAATAAATGAAAAACATTTAATCATAAATCAGCTCGGTTCGGTGGTGGTGGCCAGTGGCAGTGGTCATTGATCATAATTGAAGATTATTGAAATGTCATAAATTTACACAGGAGACCTGACTATGGGGACAGCGACCCATTCATTTTCTAAAGAATTGTGTTACGATGATCAATTATTATTATCTCAGCCTTGGTCCTCATTCTATTTTCATTCGTCAACTACTCAAAAAATTATTATCTGAAAAAATAATATTCATAACTCTTTAAAAGAATATCTTTAAGATGACGAATGAGTCCTTTCTATCGGAATTATTAATAATCATCACAGCATCATATACACACATTTAAAAGATCTGATTCCGTAGATCGTTAAGAGATCACGAACTGCCATTATGATAAGGATAAAATATAATATAATACTAGATAAAAACTCATTTAGTCTTCTTATAAAGATAATATGTATTTTTTCTCCTTTTACATTTTAAATTCTTTTTGCAAAACCAATCCGATCACGAAATTGCATCTTATGGCTACATGGTTTGAACATCATCCCCAAGTGCGAAAAAGATGTACGACTCTTTATTCTTATGCTCACGCTCATGTTTCTTTCTTTTTTGACAATGTTCTCTTAAAAGATTGTTTTTATACTTGTTATTATATAGAAGGAGGAGGTTTATGCTTTGTATTCATGCATATGTAGTATGCAAGCACAAAGAAAGATCATTCAAAAATATACTAAGACGATGATGACGATGACAGGAAAAGTGTGGCTGAAAAATGATGGGATCGTGCAGAAAGTGACCCAGGCCCTGTCATTTGTACTGCAGCATGTTGACAAATGAACAAGAAAGGGGCATATAGGCCATTCTCACTTAAATGCATAGCGTGTGATGTATGGTGTTAGGGTCAGATGCAGAGGAAGAATAAATTCGAGTAAAAAAGCTTATTTTGTATCTATTGGTCTATTCCCACCGAACCAAATCTTTAATTACTGCAGGGTTTTCAACAAAATATAAGAGTTTATTCGAATACCTTTAAATAAACTGCAGTCTTTAACCCGCTACAACGTTCAAGTAAATTTTGACATATCTTCTCAATTTCTAATTGCTCAATATCTTTGGACTATCTATTCTGAGACACCTGCAGAGGAGTTTCTTTTGAACTCTTTGGGATGAAATCGCAATAGACTTTCAAACAAATCAACTCTCACACAACGTAAAATTCATTAATTTTAACCTTAAGCATGAGCAGACATACTAATTATGCATTAAACACCTCAAAAATTCTTTGATATTATCTACGTCACTGAAGAACCGTATCTTGTGTCTTTATCGTTAGCAATTCTCTATTGATTTCTTAAAGAGTCAAATTAAAATGCAAGCTTATCAGTTTGTCATGTCATTGGTGACAAAACATGTAAAATTTTTGCACGTAAGGACAATACATATACAAGTTAAGACCTTCGTTTAGTTACAAGCAACCTACGTGATGTTATCTTATCAGCATTTTTTTACTAATCCACCCATTTGGTGTACTTTTGTAGTTTCGTGATTCTCTCCTCTGGACGCTTGGTATGTTCATCAGCTTTCGCAATGTGATCTGCACAAGATAATATACAAACTATTTGTGTGACATTCTAAAAGACCTTTTGAGTAGGGCGTTACAAGCTCCATTTGTTCTTCTCACAACTGCTCACACAACCTTCTCCTTTCCAACATCTCTTCATTTGATTTATCTTCTTCGTTTCTTTTCAAAACCCCTTTCGTCTTCTTCAGAAAAAGAGGAACGTGTTCATTCTCATCGTCGCCATGAATTTCAATAAATAATTAACCCCCATTTCACCCTCTTTTTGTGCACCTTGCTCCTTTATTTATGACATTTCATAGGTAGGCATGAATTGGAAGTTTAGAATCATCATAACTCATCATCATTTGAGTTGATTCTTTTCTTAAAGCACAAATTATTACTGTCCTCGTGTGTATAAATGAGTTGAAGAAACTAATGTGAGATAAGATCCTTTTAGTTTGCAATGATGTTTTTATTTTTCTGGCACCTCTAGATATTAAATGGCGCTTATCGAAATTCATTCAAAATACATCTTTTTGCAATGACTTCCACTGATTGGTTCAAGGAAGGACATCACAAATTGAAAAAAATACGCAAAAAATCTTCAAAAACTGTATAATATCTCACGAAGCTTATCTCGACTGATAATCTCCTCAAAATGTTTTTTTCCTTTTACTCTTCTGTCACATAGTGTGCAAATTGCCTGAATGAAAATCTTTTTCTTGTCAAATTACAAAATACCACATTAACTTCTTATCATGAGATCTCATCTCTCATCTCATATTCCCTTTTCTTAATTATCGCCTACTCCAAGGCGAGAAATGAAAAGCATTTTTAGACAAATGTACATAATTCACTTTTTTATTTTTTACGCTTTAGAAACAATGTAGAATGTCTTTTAAAATATGTGTCATAATGCACACAAGTAAAGACTTGATAATTACCAAAAAATTATATAAAACAAAAAAACGAAAGTTAATTACCGTTTGTCCCGTGTTGTCAATGTATCTGAGTCCAAAGTAGGCTGTCTCAATGAGATTCAAATGTTTAAACACATTATCCAACAACTCTTGCCCTGCGGATGTGCTCTGTAAGGGAGAAAAAGTAAAAACACAAATGAACATTTTTGTTAAAAATGAGACGATATGGCAATGACAGAACAATGAGTGAAAAATATTATGTGTTTACAATCATAAATTTCTTTCCAAGCTGATGAATTTAACATGTCAAACAAGGAAAAGTAAAGCTTAAAAAGCAACAAATATACATAAAAAACTTTCTACAGAATAAAAAAGCTCTTTTCGTTATCATTTCATTTTCATATGCTAAATACCTTCCATTCTTAAAACATGTTTTACTTTCAACAAGCGACATTCATAGTATTATTTTTCATGTCACTTGTTCATTTTTCACCATCATTATCTCCAATGAGCAAGCCAAAACCAAAGGAAAAAGCCAGCAGGCAGAAAATATGTATTCTGTTTTGAAATTCAAAAAAATCAATGAGCTAAATTGCAAATTCCTAATTAGGAGAATAGGCAGACACGAACAAACCACAAAACAAATGAAGAAAATATGATATTTGAAAATGGAAATGATATGAATAAATATATAAAAAAAACAATTGTTGAGTGATATTAAGTAGCTCATGTTTATTAAGTGGAAACAAGGAAATGGAAAGCTAATGGCCAAAAATTTTAGGGAAATGCATCTGATCAAACCGGGATTCCATCTATGAAATGTGTGTTTTAGTTTAGCCATAAGCAAAACGAAAGCTAAGAGATAGTCTTTATAAAGCAAACCAAATGATACGATCGTCGCCAGATGAAAAGGGAAATGAAGCATGAAAGGGTTATTGTGACTGAGGTAAATATGGTGAATAATTGGCAGATAACAATCGGCACACATTTATGAATACTAAAATAATTGGTCATTTCTTAAACTAAATATACATATTATGAAGTTGGACATTGCTGAACAGTCTCTAAATAGGATGATAATAATACACCCAACAATGACTCTATATATTTTAGTCTGACTAGTCAATGAAGTGAAACCGTGTAATGACCACGACCACAGTCAAAGCTTCCAAATAAAATCTGAATGTGTTAGAGAATGGATATTGCCATACGGAAATTCTCTAGGGATTATGACGAATATATCCCTTTTCTTCCTTTTTGACAGTATGATGGCGATAATCACGTATAATTGACTGGGTGACAGCTGAACCAACCACGACGACAATGATAATGCCTGAAAATACTGCCTTGAGAATGGTATATTCATTTGACGGGCGATTTCAAATGTAGCTTTTTATTATTAATATTATTATCATTCTTGTAAAGCTCCTTTCACATAATTCACAGAATTTTATACGATGCAAATTCTCTATGGCCTGACCCATCCTTTTTATTCTGACATACACAGCAAGAGTTATACTACAGTTTATGTATTTCTGCGAAGCTAAAAGCATAAAAAAATTGGGCTAGGTTCTGTTCACCCTCCCTCCCAAAAGAAGAAATGATAAAGTTATAAGTATGTATGAATGCCTGCATCAATTCAATATCTTGCTCAAGTGAGAAAAGAGTGATCAAGTGATTATCTCTCCAACTCTCAAGAAAATGATGACGATTATGAGGATGATGACACGACGGTGACAATAATGGCAGCAGGGGGTCCACAAAAAAAGAGAAAAATAAAATGTATCGCGAAAATACATATACGAAGATGTTAGTAAAATTTTCTCTTTCAAAGACGTTGTGAACTTATTTGCACATTTTATAATGCAGTCATCATCNGATGTTAGTAAAATTTTCTCTTTCAAAGACGTTGTGAACTTATTTGCACATTTTATAATGCAGTCATCATCAGCAGGGAATTATAATAACGATAATGATAATCATCGTCATTGTGCATGTGGATCCATATTTATGTCAGATTACATTCAGATTGGGTCTCACCTCCCTCCATCCCCACCACTGCCACACCATATCTCCTTTTTCGTTGACATTATATGAGCTTTAATAATGGTAATCTGTCAAGTCCAAAAATGACACAAATATAATGTTTTGTATATTTATATACATAAAGGATCACTCAAAAAGAGTCTCCCAATCTCAATAGTAAAAATATACAGAAAGTGGCAAATCCTTATACAGAGCATAGCGAAAAGAGTGACTGAGAGTGAGAAAGTGAAATAATCTTTGTCATCATCAAATGTACGAATTCATAGTCCTCCTGACACGCATTTGGAGACTAGAAGGTGCACACTTAATTTGCCCCATCATCATTATTACTGTTATCATCAAACAATTTATTGTTGTTTTTCCTCTCCTGCCTTTATGATTATTACGTTAGTGGAGGTGGTGGTATTGTTCGTGTAGGAAGCTGCCTCTACAATGGTGGTGGTAATGGTCAGTACATTCTTATTGGGTTAGCCACTAGAATATTACTGCATTGTTTTTAAAAAATCTTAGAATTTCTGTTGGTTTGTTGGATGAGATGCATAATATGATTTCATTGTCATACGTTGTTAGCATTTTGAAGGCAGGTAATAATCATAATGTTCACTCATGTCATTTCCATTTCATGAATTAATCATTTGATTGTTTTTTTCTCCTATTGTTGACTTCTTTGCATGCATGCCGCTACATGTGTAATATAATGGATATTATTACACTAGAAATGTAAACTTTGTTTGTGTAGCACAGTACGTGTGTAGACAAAATAATAAAAAGGTAGTTCCTAATTAGTTGTAGAGTTATTATCGGTAATATTTGATGATGACAATGTACTATATGTACACGCAGTCATCATTAAGACTCCTACACAGTCGGGTGGGCTCTTCTGGCTGTTTTTGGAGGACTCATGCGCAAATGTCTAAATTTGTCTATAGTTGTGTTTAGACTGCTGAGAAGGAATGCTCAGATTCACTTTTGAACCCAACCCTTGAAATATACTGTTTGCTTTATGAAAATAAGAATGAAAAGACAGTTTGTTTACTGTAGGTGATGATGAGATGGATTCATTATGTTAATTTCAAATGTTTTGTTTTGCAAGAGGAAAAAGGGAAGTAATGTACAATTACATATAAATACATATACATATAATTATATACAAACACATAATTTGGACTGTTTTTACTTTCGATGGAAAGTAGCCATCAAATGATTGGGTTATGGGTTTAATTTCATTTTAATTTTGTTATCATAATTTAATTAGGAAGATTGTAATTAGAAGCTGAATGCCCCCAACGTATTTAAATGCTAACTTACTTTGCAGCTCTTAATTAAAATTCAGTTTTTATTTCATCTTATCAGAATTTACCATTCTAATTTCCGTGCATGCTCATATATGCAGTTGTGGTAACGAGGAGTAATCAATCTAATGCCCGTAGTAGATAGTGTACTCAAAATAAATCTGGAATTGGCACCAAAACCCATCTCCAGTTTGGAATTCGGTAAATCTTACTTTTAAAACCGCCTTATAAATTAAAAATTCTCACACCTGAATAACCTACAAATCTGTCTTCTAAGTTTACATACAGTCTGATATAAAGTATGCAGTTGTAAATTAACTGTTTGCGTGTGGTATACATATAAAACTTTAAAAAGCTATCACCAGTTTCCAGCGGGATGTCCCAATGAAATAATTCCAGTTTTTCTCATCTCCACGTGTTCACATTAGTACAATCATGCACTACAATAACTTCATAAGCATAACCTAGTAAAAAGTTTGAAAACAAGAAGAATATATCGGAAAAGGCACAGAAACCGGTTGTTGTTACTGTAAGAAAGACGAGCTAGTATTTAATTTTAATTCCAGCATGCGATTCTCTAAGTTTCTGGGATTTTCATTCAGTTAAACAAATGCATATATGAATGCATCATGGAGTGCAATGCAAAAGTATGCTAGTGTGTATACATGATATAAATAAAATATTGTGGAAAAATATTTTATGGGTAATAAAAATATGAATCAAATGAACAGGATTCCATGTAGAGTTGCCCAGTAATAAACTACAAAATGCAAATGATGGCCAGCGATCCTTTAATTCTCCTAAGTTTAATTTAAAAGTAGTATGGTTGGTTGCGATGTTGCAAAGAGTAGGAAATGGATGCTGACTTAACTTCGATTGATTTTGTCAAAACCAGTGTAAATGCATGGGTTGATTTCCGAAATTGGAAAAGGTGAGAATCATTTTACGATAATTCTTATACAGATTAAACGGTCGGATGAGATAAATAAGTAACATATTAAAAATATACGTACAGAACCGAGCATTGTTTGTTATTAGGTATATTGTAAATTAACCTATCCTATCCCTTTTAAAATCTGCACTATAGCCAACATTTTAAATTTCTCTCAATTAATGTTTGCTGCAAACCACAGTTATATCAAACTTTCGCAGACTACTTAGTATATTTGAGAGAATAAAAGTCAACACCACATTATAAAAAAGATATTTATGTAAACGTTTATGCTAAAGAAGGTTTATGCCTCAAGATTTGCTCACACATGTCGACACTGCTTGTAAGAAAGTTCTCATATCCTCTTGCAGATGATAAATTGCATTTCGTTTGTATCTACATTTTTAAACATTTTCAATGATAAAACTTGCAATCCTTTCCTATTGTCATTGTAAGCATAGAATATTTTTGAATTGTGAGTATTCTAATAAACTACAGAGATGGCCATTAAGCACAATCCATTAACCATAAGTTACAGTTTCGCATGAACCCGGTCAGGGTCACAGGTCATCTCAACCTTGCTGATTTAAAATATAGCCTGTCATTTAAAAAGCAGATCGAAATTCTTTCTGGTCTTCTTATTGACATTTGACTTTTATTACATTTCTTGCTCTTCCCAATCCCATTTAGCGATTCAATGGTTTTCGCGAGCGTTCTTTCAAACTCATAAATATGTAAAGTCGACGGAGAATGACATGGCATTTCTTTAAAAGTTAAAAGCAAGATCCAATTTTCATCGCAACTCAAAATCAGCAAAATCCCATTTTTCATGCTAGCCAATCCACAATCGACATGAAACAAGAAGCTCTTCACTGAATGACAGCAAGTTCAGCCCATACCCACAAGAAATGGCAAATCCGCCCCCGCATCATCCTTCCTAAAAGTTCTCTTTGAAATGTTGCACAACACAACCATAACCAAACTCACTTTTTACTGCAGAAGCTCT